>KK116786.1:39597-69201 GCA_000611955.2 Stegodyphus mimosarum
ACTCATCAGTAAAGAGAACATGGGACCATTGATGTTCAGTCCAGTTTTGATGTTCTTTACACCAATTAAAGCGATCCCTCTTTTTCTGTGAAGACAGTAAAACACATACCCTTGGCTTTCTGGCATAAAGGCCTTTTTCATTAAGCCTTCTGTATATTGTTTGCCGTGATGCAACAGTTCCAGTGGCGGCTGCAAGCTCTGAACTTAACTGGCGAGCAGTAGCCTTTCTGTTACGACGGGCAGTTAATGCCAGATACCGATCTTCAGAAGCAGTTGTCATTCGTTTCCGACCTTGTCCAGGCCTCCTTACAACACTTCCATCATTTTGAAACTGTTTCTACAGCATATAGACTGTCTGTCTTGAAATATTCAGACATGTGGCTGTTTCCATGATTGACTGCCCTGCTTCTAAACGGCCGATAGTTTGCCACTTTACAGATTCTTCCAAATGATACTTCGAAGCCATAACAAACCGCTTTGAGTCCCTACACACTGAAATTAAACGCTATGTTGCAGAAATTCACTCAAATATTCAGTTTGCGCAAAGCGCTTGATTCACCCTTGGATGACGTAACGCCTAGATTTGCATATCACAACCCGTTTGATTACTTTTGATTGGATAATGCTAATTAGGCTTGGTTTTCACACATTCCCTGCAAATACGGATCACATTGATTCGATATTTCATTGAATATCATCATTTTTGGGTATGTAAAGATAATTTTGGACATGAGTGTATTACGAGACTTTGAATTGCACGAGAGGCCCTTGCTTTTACGACTGCATTTATGGGAAACGGTCAGTCGCCTCTTTTTTCGATCTACAACAGAGCATATCTGTGATTGTCGACATACACCGGTGAGGGTTCGAATGTACAAGAATGCAAATGTTATATTCGATCTTTCACCGACGTATTTGGTGAAAGTCGACATTCTCCAATTTCGGTCTTTCACAGTAACATATAGCTATCTATAAGATTTAGTTCCTTGCAGTAAACTGATGAGAGATGAGTGCTCGGCTTGGGAAGACATTATTTATTGGATGAGTGCTTCGATAGGGAAGACATTTATTATTATTTGAGTGGATTGAGGCTTAGAAGGTCACTGAAAATATCCATTGCGTAGCAGAAGATGCCGAGAGCTTTTGAAGAATCCCAAAACCACTTGATATTTCAAATATATTACTTGTTGCACTTCACCAGTGGGGCCAATCTGCACTCCACAATTTTGATCACTGCTCATTACATTTTTTTAAAAGAGCAGACCAGCAACAGACGGCCTTTAGGTAGGCAGAGAAAGAGGGAAGTTGGCTTACAACTGTATTTATGGTAAAAATTTTTGTTAATCTCATTAGCTAAAACTTGTAGGCAAAGCATATGTTTGAAGATGACATAGCGAAATTAGTTTGTAGAGACATTAGGCATTTTTGGAAGCAGGAGACATGAAAAATGAGCAACGCCTTCGCCGGGAATCGAACCACGGACCTCTCGGTTACGCGTCGAGCATGCAGACCACTACACCACGAAGGCATGCGAAGAAGGCCGGAGAAATACCTTATAAGTTTTCGGATATGATGCAGTTTAAAGAAAGTCATTACTAGAGAGGAAGTACCCAAATTAAAAATAAGCAATTAAGAGGCATTTTAAATTATAATTTTTATGTGAATATTTTTTATCTTACATATAATATATATATATATGGTAAGTATACATAAAATATAGCACATATATTGTTTGTCTGGTTTGTTTGGTCATAGCAAAACAGTCGACGGCTGTTTGGCTAGGATAAGGATGACTCGGTGGAGGACTTTCTAAGCAAAACTGACTCGTATGCACGTTACACATGAGGAAAACCACGAAAGCGCCAATACAACCATCCCGTTCACCGGGATTCGAATCCCGGATCGACCTGCCAGTGTTCAACGACTTCAGCCGCTAATAAGTCACACATCCACACATATACGTTAAATTATATTTACACGTCGTTTATAAAGTGTAACTGAGTGCAGTTGAATCATAAAGAGTTGTAAAATATTCTACGGAAATACTTCGCTTCGTAGACGTTTTGTAAGCTTCATCATATTATTGCTAAAGACTCGCAATGCTAATTCCAGCTGTTTATGTACCTTATTTTTTTCTGCTCTGAATTATATTTAGAGAATTATTTCTCCTGATTATAGCTGAAAATGCAGTTTTTTTTTAATGAAGAATTTAGGGATAAGAAGATAATTAAGTCCTTTTCTAATTATTCTTGAAGCATTTAAATTAAAAAAAAAAAGGCACATTAATACGGTCACTGAACTACACTGTACAATGATCTAAAAAAATTTTAGAAAGGTTTTGTACTTTATTTTATGAAAACAAAGTATCAGAATGTAATTAAAGGTTTCACGTCTTAGAAAAATAAAAAAATACAAATATTTGTGAATAAAAAGAAAATATCTTAAAAAAATAAATCTTAAATTTAAATTTACAAAATACAAGAATTACAAAATATTGCAGAAATTACATAAAATAGCGAATAAACTTATTCAGCACAAGCTCGCTAAATGTAAAATAGATTGTATAGTCAGACAGCTCTTTTTGTCACAGAACTATGCTGTTCATGGGGTTAAAAGTTACTCAGACTAACGTGAGAAGTTCAGTGAATAACATGTATTTTCCTTTGAATGAGTACACTAGCCAGAAAAAAGGGGGCTCTTGAAAATTAGATGTAAATTTAACAAATGGATTGAACGAGCCCTCCTACAGCTTATCGCTGAATGTAAGCATTTTAGTGGATTTCCTTAAAGTATGTAAATATAAGCTCATTTTTCCTAAAGAATTCTCCATGAAATCATGCTTAGCCAATCGTCGTATGCTTTCCCATATTCAGTTAAATAAGTTCACAAAATCCTTCTTAAGATGATTAAGTAATAAATTTCATGTTAGATGATACGAAGCTTTTTCAAAAACTAGGACACTTTCCATAAACAATTAGTGTTCAATTGGAATTGGATAGCAGTGCTCTTCAACCACGTGACTTACATATATGAATTGCTCAGGGGGGAAGGAAATTCCTAGACTAAAATAATGTAATAATGAAGTGTTAAAAAATAAATGAATATAATCATTAAATTCATTTGATAATTATAATTTAATTTGCAATTATAAGGAGATAGACGTTATTAAAAATCCCCCAAAAATGCATACTAATAGTATTAAACTGTTTAATAATGCGTGAAAAAACACTTCAAAACTTTTCGCATTCTCTATAATTTGTCTCCATTTTAATACCATGTACATACTTGTATACATTACTGACCTACAGTGAAGAACAGAGGAGAAGTCTGTAGCTCCATTCAAGTTTTTATTCCTGACTAGCCGCTGCGCGGCCAGCCTTCGTCTGGCTTTTAAGTGTACCAGAAAAATGCCTAAAGAGAACACCGAACATTAAATTTGAAAACTGCACAGAATTTTACTCGGCAGAACAATTTTATCGAAAAAGAAACGAACAACAACGGAAAAAAAAATTCAGTTAAAAATGCATTACATATAAAAAGCATACAACGAAATAAGCAATATCCCTTAATACAAATATTAATTATCCTAATAAATAAATTAACCAACTTCCCTTTGCAAAATCTTAAGAACTCAAATGGTATAAACAGATTAAGAACTTAAACTGATTAAAAAATATCATGCAAAACTTTTTTATAATTAAAATTATATATAATTGAAACATAATATTACAATGAAATAAGCAATATACCTGGATACAAATGTTAATTATCCTAATAAAGTAATTAAACAATTTACCGTTGCAAAAAGAAACAACTTTTTAATTTTTTAAACTTTTCAGTCTCTTAAAAACAGTAACATAAGAAATACGATGAAAAATTGTTGCCAAACCGAAATTTTTAAAAGAATGAAACTATTCAAAATGATGCAATTTCATCAAAAATCTATCAACAACAATAAGAAAGGAAAATTGTTGCCAAAACTACATTTTAAAATATCTGAGATGTGAGAAGTGTATTCGGAAGCTTCATTTAAAAAATTTTAAAAAAATACAAAATATTGTTATTTTTCCAAAAAATCCTTTTTTAAAAGGAATCGAAAGGATTAAAGTTCAACGTGTCCAAAAATCAAAGGAAAATAAACGGCACATTTTTTAAAATAAGTTTTTTTTTTTAAATTCCGCCGAAAAGATGTTAAGCTCACCTTCCTAAATAAATTCGTATTTAATCGATTTATTAAAATACTAAATTTATTTTAAGTTCGTAAAATAGCTAAGCGTCTACGCTTCACGACGATGTGAAAATGAAATGTATAGAGGGAAATCTCGCTTTCCTGTAGCCCATTATGTCTCAAAATGACGCGATTTGGTCACAAAACATAAAATAAAAAAAATTCTAATTCGAATTTCGAAAAAATCGCTTCGAGGTGCACTGGCTCTTGTGTAGATACACACACAGACTCTTTGTTTTATTATATGTAGAGATATATTGATACTGAATGACACCTAAAAAAACTTTTCTATTACAATATATCTCCTCTTATGATTCTTAAAGCACCCGCTTATTTTCCCCTCCGTCGTTAGTGTCAGGCTTTCGTTCTTGACCGCATATACATCGGCAAGGCACCGTAGAGACTACTTGCAGTAATTAAAATAACTACTCTACTAGCTTGCAGTATTTAAAATAACATACAACTGAAAGTTTAAATTCAAATAACGGAGGTTGAGACTACGCACAAAATAGTCTACTTAAACTCAATAAATTAAAGGCGCGCTTTTAAATCTGCTAGCAAAATGTCTAAAGCCGGAATTAATTCTGTGCAGAGCGAGTGATAATACGTAGCTGCAAGAGAGTTCTAATTCTAAAACATTCAGATCATCGACTTAAATAATCGATAATTAATCTCCATTTTACTCGGACTACAGAAAGAAGATGTAATAGTGAAATTTCAAATCATTGTAAGTGGTTAATTTTAACATAAAATCCTACAGTCTAACTGAATACGAAGAACCTTGAAGGTTTTTAAAACAAATCTTAGTGAAGTGTAAATTTGCATTTCACTTCACTTCACCGAGGAATGATTCATTTCAAGCTATCTGCCGGTGGAAATTATGTTTTCTTAAAATATGCCCAACGGTCTCTTAGTTAGCAGATTTTCTAAATATTCGTTGAGATTTTACAGTCAGTCTTAATGCTGTGGTTTTTAAGGATTACTAATAATATTTTTAACTACCCAGGTTTCTTGGCTGTTGAAATGCCTTGGACGTTTTGTTTGCAGTTTCTTTTTAAACAAATTTGTTTCTGCTGTATTTCTAAATAATATTTTGAATAGTAGATTTCACGCATATTTACTTTAGACTTATTTTTCTCTGTAGTTTTCCCCCATTACAAAAAGAAGTTATAAGATTTCTCACGTTAGAAAAAAAAAATTCAGAATTTTTTCGACCCATTTTAACAAAGAAAAACTACAACCCTTTGTTTTCAAGGTTTAAAATTCTTCTTCCAGCTGTTTTACAAGAAAAACTTCCCAGAATTGGTTCTTTAACTTATCCGTGATCGCAATGTTCCAAGATTCTTTTAACCTTAATTTTCAAGAAAAACTTCCCAGAATTGGTTCTTTAACTTATCCGTGATCGCAATGTTCCAAGATTCTTTTAACCTTAATTTTCAAACGGCAATACAATTAAAACAACAAAATATTGTGGTTATACGATTACAGCAAAGCCTCGAGAGCTATCTGCCTAAGGGAAGGAATGCCTTCGTGGAGGGCTTCCTAAGGGAAAGTAGCTTGTATATACACGTTGTGTATGGGGAAAAGCACGAAAGCGCCCATGCAGCCAGCCCGTTCGCGCGATTCGTACGTCGGACCGAACTACCAGTGTTCAGCGACTACTGCTCGGCCGCTGGTGGACTCTATATGCAAATTATACAAAATATCTAATTTCTTTATTAATTTTATTTACTTTCACCCGTCGTAATAGATTTAGTACGGTATTTACCTGCAAAACACGTTTTTTAAAATAATAGTTGAATTTTTAATTACTAAATGTCCTGCGCCCAATAATTCCCCCCCCCCAGAAGGGCTATTAATATCTATTTTGCGTCATTTCTCTTTCATTCGAGTCTGTTCCCATTCGGGAAAACGTAAGATATTATTATTTCATATTTAATCCATCTGTTATTCATTAACAAACTAAACTGTTAAAGAAAAATCGATGCAGTTCTTAAAAATACTATTTTATTTTGTCTTTTTTATGCGGTTGATTTAAATCTAATTTAAAACATTCGGTATTTTTATAGAATTACTTATTTTAGAATCATATATTTTTCATTTTTTAAATATACACAAGATACATAACGTTCCCATGTTAGCCTATGCATATTCGTGTAATATCCTATAAAATATTTTGTTTTTCTACCTGGGTCATCTCCATCGATAACGCCTAATGATAAACCATATTAAACTTTAAATTAGTCTATCTTAGCAATCATTAAAATTCGAAACTTTTGATTTGTTCATTTAACTTTCTCTCTTTAAGCGCGCTTAATTCAAAAGATTAACACATTTTTTATTAACCCATAGGGGCGTTACACCCAACGGGCTGATAGTTTCAAAACGACTTTTTGTGTCGTTTCACTTGTGAAACTGTTTTCACCAAATATTATCGCCATGTGTTTTATTTAAAGAAACTAAATAATGAAGAATGCGTGAATGCATTAATGTTTCTTGCGCTGTGACTTAGAGCACACCGGTACCTAAAGCCTTCCAATTTTGAATAACGTAGTCCTCCAACAGAACATGGGCAGTCGGAAGCCCGAATTTTGAATTTGATTTATTATCTATTTCAAATTTTGTAAAACTTTAACGGATTTTTTATCAACAAACTCAACGATTTCAAAGCGAACAATGGCAACACTCTGAGAAAACAAAAATTCACCTCCAGCGCTCGAGACTGTGTATCGAAAATTCTAAAGATAGGCCGTTTTTAAATATTTGTTGATATTGCTGTTGAAATGAATTTTGTGTGGTTTTGGGTGCAAAGGACATGATATTTATTAACTAAAGATAACACACGAAAGGTTAAAAAGAAAACGCCCTTTGTTGGGTAATATAAGATCTGAAAGCTTTCAGATTTTCTTTTTATTTCATTTAATTTCTTTAATTGCATAAAGGACAATAATTCTGGTGTTAATTTACTTAAAAATTACACCTGAGTGTGTAGGAAGATAGCCCTCGTGTTCTAACCCAAACCAAACTATCCTTGTGGGTAAAAAAAATTCCTTTCAGAAATGGGGATGAGAGGAAAGGGGAAGAAGAAATTTTCACCAGACGCAAATCGATTAGAGTTGAACCTAAAGTATCCAATGGCTCAACGAGCCGCAGGTGATTCCCAGGAGTTGTTAGGTCCCAAGGTTAAGGGTGACTGAAAAGACTGTAATTCCTTCTTTCATGGCAACTGTTGATACATACAATGCTTATTTTACAAGTTCCCGCGCAATAAAACTGCTGACAAAGCAATAATGGACGGGAAACGTGAACCATGGGATAGAAGTGAAAGATTTGCTTATATCTGAAGAAAAACCGTCCACCCAGCAACTTTGCTTTAACTAAGAACACTGAACACAATGAGGTCAGAGCGATAAATGTAAAGCATTTCTTCATAAATTAATGTCCAGTATTCCGCTTTTCACACAAATCATTATAATAAATTGTATTTTTATTTTTTGCTTACTTGAAAATTGTTATACTGATTAGTTGTTTTCTTTCCAATAACTAAACAAAAGCGTACGATAAAATTTTCACTTTGAAGGTGGGCGATTAAAAATATGAACCAGAAATTTTGCAGTCGACTTTTTATAGCTTATTAGAAAGAAACCTTCTTTTTTTATGATACTCATAGTGTGAAACAGAGCTTTAATTGCCTCGGAGCCCGTCTCCGGTACTTCTTAGTTTTGGGGATAAATCATAATTCCAGTCGGAGTGAACCGGAGCCCTAAATAAAAAGTCTCCGGCACTTCTTTTATGTAACTGAACAAAAATTTCAGTAAAAAGAGATGAACTACAAACAACTAATGAACAAAAATTTCAATAAAAATTTAATCTCGAAAATTTTATTTTTAGTAATAAAGAAAAAAATCTGAAAGCTTTCAGATTTTATATTGCCACACTCTGCTAAAAATATTTAAAAACAGCATATCTGTAGAATTCCGCACACTCGAAATAAAAGTGTTTTATTCCCTACAGTGTTGCCGCTGCTTGCTTTGAAATTGTTGAGTTTTTTAATCAAAAGTTTGTTAAAGCTTTATAAAATATGAAACAGACAATAAAACCAATTCCAAATGCGGGTTTCCAAGTGCCTATGTTCGAGCGGAGGATTATGTTACTCAAAATTTGATGACTATAGGTACCTTTCTTTTTTTCACAGTGCGAGAAACACATTCATGTAGATTATTCATATTTAGTTTCTTTAATATTTTTTGGCAACAATTTGAAAAATGATTCAGGGTTTTGAGACTAATGGCCGTTCTGAGCTAAGGCCCATATGGACTAATTATATTTAAAAACGAGTATTAAATTTTAATTTAGCATTTCACATTTTTTAAAGTTTAATTTAAATTATTTAATTATTTTGATCATTAATTATTTAGTTATTTTAATTAATAATTATTTAATTTTTTAATTATTTTTGATTTTATTAGTAATTTTATTTATTTATTTATTCTTGTTCTTCTTTCCTGACTCTCTTCCATAGGGCTCCGGCACTTCTAATTTTAGAAATTAAGCCCTGGTTTTTCGTTGTGTTTGTAAAAATCACTCAGGTACGGTAAAGATTCTTCACATTTCGAAAAAAACCATATGGATCGAACAAATACAATGACTAAGCAGACCCCAAAATGAGTAACCAAAAGAAATACAAAAGGATTTAAACAATAAACGCCAACTGGATCCAGGTCCCTACATTATGTTTCTTGTGCCATAATCCAGACATACATTATAATTTCAAATTATTGACGCCCACTTTAATACATTATTTTAACATTATTTCATCCCAATATTCTTCATTAAACAAAACATTATTATTCCTCTTCCTTAATATTTAAAATTCTTTTCGCACACTCGACCTTTACATTTACAACAAAATTTTAAATTCTTTAATACAAATCGTAAGGGGAAATTATCCTTCCTTAAACATAAATACAATAGTATAAAAACTACAAAAATCAACTCAAGATGGAGTCCAATGTATCCAGCACCAAATGAATAGAAACACACCACTCGGCCATGGATCCTATAAGAAAATAAGACATAGACTTACTTTTATAAACGGGTTTTCTACCTCTTCTGAGGCATTCGCGGTTGTTTCCTTGACCACATCCGGAGGAGTAGGAAAGACTCGCAGAAACTTAACAATGATTGGCTATTCCAGCACATATAATTCTTAACTGTATTCCATAGGGCTCCGGCACTTCTAATTTTAGAAATTAAGCCCTGGTTTTTCGTTGTGTTTGTAAAAATCACTCAGGTACGGTAAAGATTCTTCATATTTCGAAAAAAACCATATGGATCGAACAAATAGAATGACTAAGTAGACCCCAAAATGAGTAACCAAAAGAAATACAAAAGGATTTAAACAATAAACGCCAACTGGATCCAGGTCCCTACATTATGTTTCTTGTGCCATAATCCAGACATACATTATAATTTCAAATTATTGACGCCCACTTTAATACATTATTTTAACATTATTTCATCCCAATATTCTTCATTAAACAAAACATTACTATTCCTGTTCCTTAATATTTAAAATTCTTTTCGCACACTCGACCTTTACATTTACAACAAAATTTTAAATTCTTTAATACAAATCGTAAGGGAAAATTATCCTTCCTTAAACATAAATACAATAGTATAAAAACTGCAAAAATCAACTCAAGATGGAGTCCAATGTATCCAGCACCAAATGAATAGAAACACACCACTTGGCCATGGATCCTATAAGAAAATAAGACATAGACTTACTTTTATAAACGGGTTTTCTACCTCTTCTGAGGCATTCGCGGTTGTTTCCTTGACCACATCCGGAGGAGTAGGAAAGACTCGCAGAAACTTAACAATGATTGGCTATTCCAGCACATATAATTCTTAAGAAATAGCTGGTGATAGCGCCTCATTTCACAAATTAAAATTTTTGCTTCTTTGTACGAAGGAAAAGGAAGTATTGTAATCGAGAAAAAATTTGGGTATCATATTTTCGCGAAAATATCCATTTTGACCGTTATCGAATGTAATTTACCGATGTTTTTCCGTGACATCCATACATAAGAACAGAATAAAAAACTCTTTTCCCCAAAAAAAATTATAAAACAAATTTAAAATGAATTCTGAAGAGATTTTTTCGAGGAGTCTGTACATGTGTATGTATGTATCTCGCATAACTCAAAAACGAGTAGCCTCAGAACGTTGAAATTTTGTATATAGGACTGCTACAACATGTAGATGTGCGTCCCCTTTTTGGTTGCCAATCGACTAGACGAAAAGTATGTAAATTTATGTATCTATATATCCACCCTGTTACTCGGCTCAGTGGGCTCAGTTTTTTTATTCTTATATGTTGGTAAATTATGCATTTTTTGTTTTAAAAATGATTGAGTTATGTTGTTCTTATCTTCCGGTTAAGGTTTTTGTGGCTTTATTTAACCTGCATGTTACAGTTGTAGAACTATCAGCAATTTAAAAGTTGTTTAAGTGCGGCTAAGCCCTTTTTTTTTTGGCAAAATAGCAGCCATATTTGTTTACATTTGAAACTTAGTAGAATAGTGGATTTGTTGCCAATCTAGAGAAACTAAGCTTCGCAACAACAAAGATTGCGCCGTCTTTCATTATCGCGAATTAAATCATGCTTAATCAATTCTAGAATTTATTCGAGGAAATAAGTGTTTAAAATTTACTTCGTAATTTTTAATATAGATAGTTTGACTTTTTTATGTATTTTTCTCTTGTCGCGAGTGAGAACTGAATTAATTGAATGAAAAATACTGAATCGCCTGTGAAGAACTGTTTCTTTCTTTTTTTCTTTTTTTCCCCCTTTCACACACTCTCTCTTTTTTTTTAATTTCTTTTACTCGTCGTTTTAAATTTATTATAATATTTGGATAGAACATGTGGCAACGATTAGGTAATTCCTCATATGATATACATAATTTTTGTGCATTCAGAGTTATAAAATGAATGAGATGTAACGCTGTTAAGTGAACCGAGCGCCAGTGTCGCTATTGTAAACAAATAGAGTGAATTTTAAAGAGTGCATTTATTCTATTGTGGCTTATACGCTATCGACGAAGTCGATTTAATTCAATCCAGTAAGTTTAAATGAAATGTAAAATGCGTATAATTTAATATTCCGTACAAGAAAGTCACGTGGTGTACACATCAGATTTTTTTACATTGTAATATAACGTGCATAGCTTTGCATAAAATAAGAAATAAATTAAATTCCTAATGTATAAAAATTCACACATTACTAAAACTTATGTCACTAAGAATCCTTTTCTCTCCCCTCCCCCGTGTGGGAGATAAACATGCATATGCTTGCTATTACCTGTTTTGTTCAGAAATAAATTGTAAGAGCAAATGGCTTGTATACACTTTACACATGGGGAAAAACCACGAAAACGTCCATGCAGGCAGCGCGTTCGCGGGATTCGAACCTCGGACCAAACTACCAAGGTTCAGCGACTTAAACGCTCAGCCGCTTGGGGGGGGGGTTAATTTCTAGAAAAGTTATGAACAGTTCGTAAATTAACTTTTGCATTAAAAGTATTTTGGACGCTTTATAAGATATTTCTCCCGCATTCTTGGCATTCTGCACGCTCGTGGTGTATTCGAGAGGTCCGTGGTTCGAATCCCGGCGAGAGCGTTGCTCGTTTTTCACGTGTCCTGCTTCATAAATATGTAATGTCTCTACAACTTCACAAACAAATTTTCGACCAGTTAAATTGCTTTTGAAAATACCTATTTATGTGTTTATGGTTATATTTATATTAAATCAGCTGAATTCCACCGCCGTTTCGAAGGGCACTTTTTTCTCATCGTATAATGATATCATTCTGTTAATATTGTGAAAACAGAAGTGGACAAATGGGATCACACTAATCGGCGCCTATTGTATTTTAATTTCAATCGCCCGTTCGTAAAATTTTACCATTCATAAGGGAACGTCTCCAAAAAATAAACGAAAAATAGTTGTCGAAAGCAGACTATTTCAGGACAAACGGAAAATGTATATGCTTTTATGCAAAATGAACGGGATTCAGCAACCTGTTTTCTTGCCCGTAGAAGTGCAATATTAAAAAAAAATGTATATATATTTAAAGTAAGACTAGGCTAGGTAAGGTTTTAAATACGCACGGCAGCGGAGGACTAGCTACCTGAAGGGAAAGACGCCTTCGTGGAGGACTATCTAAGAGAAACTGGCAGTTTTCGCAGCGTTACACAGAAGGAAAACTAAGAAAAAGCATCCATAAAGTCACGCCGTTCGTCTAGGTTCGAACTACCACTATTCAGAGGTCTTAATCATTCGGCCACTGGTAGAATCTGGAAAAGACTGCGTATGAAAAAGGTTAAACCTTTATTTATTTAATTTTAATCTTTTGTCACTAGGTAAACACGCACCGAACAGTTTTCTACAAAAAGATACTATATGCATAGATACAAAAAGATACTAACATAGTATATAACTATACTATGTTAGGCGATCTTAGCAGTGTATAATCAATAAAATGCTTTAAAGAGTCTCATTCTATTTATTAGTCCAAAGGTCGTCAGACCAGAAGGGCTATTAATTTCAAAGCGCCATTTTGCGTCGATTGACTTTTGAAACTGTTGCCACCAAATATTATCGCCATGCATTACATTTAAAGAAACTAAATAATGAAGATTGTCAATGAATGCATGAATGTTTCTCGCATTGTGAAGAAGCAATGGTACCTAAATCCATCCAGTTTTTAATAACATAATCCTCCAACCGAACATGGTCACTGAGAAGCCCGAATTTTGAATTTCGAATTTGTTTTTCTATCTGTTGGAAATTTTGCAAACCTTTAACGAATTTTTGATCAACAAACTTGACGATTTCACAGCGAACAGTGGCAACACTGTACGAAAAAAAAAAAAAAAACATTTTTATCTCTAGCGCGAGACTGCGTCTGGGAAATTTTAAAGATATGCTGTTTTTAAATATTTTGTGCTATTGCTGTTGAATTGAATTTAATGTGTTTTAAGTGCGAAAACATGATATTTAATAAATAAAGGTAACAAACAAGACGTTAAAAAACAAATATAATAGTAATATAAAATCTGAAAGCTTGCAGATTTTTTTTTTTTTTTTCTTAAAATAACTAACCCAAGATACGTTTCTTAAATTTAGAAAAATCTGACAATAGTCGAAATGCGCTGAGGACGAAAGTATAATTTCTAATTAGAAACGTATGTACTAAATCTTGGGCAGATAAAAGATTTGGCGTGTGGTGTGCTTCGTAACCGAAAAGATCCCACGCGAGTTGTTTCACAGAGCAGCTGAAAATAACGTTATTCATTTTTGCTTTGGGTTTGGCGGAGGAGATATAGACAAAACAAATCACTCGTATACGCAGACACGTTCGGACTTATCGAAAAAACTTATGAACTTTGTTCCCTGCCATTAGTGGACCAGCAATGATGGCGCATGTAGTATCTTTCTTTAGAAAACTTTGATGCGTGTTGACCTAATGCCAAAAAACTAAAACTAATAACCTTTTTAACCTTTTCCCCTACCATTCATGTGGGAAAGTTATTCGAAAAATGAAAAAGGTTTATCAAGTAGACCAGGGCGTCTTAAATGTTTTTTAGTGGCGACTTCTTTTTATCACTGATACTTTTTTCAGGACCCCATAATATTTAAGAACATTTTATGGGACCCCGTAAGCATTGCGCAAATCCGACACATGCGTCAGTGAAACTGTCAGATTCTTTACTTGTACTGTAATATACTATTGCAGTTTTAAGTCATTAACTTTAATTTCTAATTTTAAGACATAGAACAATGTGAAAATCTCTACATATAATAAAACAAATAGTGTGTGTGTGTGTCTTTCGTTCGTGTTGCGAGTAAGCTAATAGACCCAGGGCCACGAAATTTGGTACATAGGTGTATCTACCCAAGAGCCAGTGCACCTCGAAGCGATTTTTTCGAAATTAGAATTAGAATTTTTTTTATTTTATGTTTTGTGACCAAATCGCGTCATTTTGAGACATAATGAATGGGCTACAGGAAAGCGAGATTTCACTCTATACATTTCATTTTTACATCGTCGTGAAGCGTAGACACTTAGCTATTTTACGAACTTAAAATAAATTTCGTATTTCAATAAATCGATTAAATACGAATTTATTTAGGAAGGTGAGCTTAACACCTTTTCGGCGGAATTTTTTTTAAAAAAACTTATTTTAAAAAATGTGCCGTTTATTAGCCTTTGATTTTTGGACATGTTGAACTTTAATCCTTTCGACTCCTTTTAAAAAAGGAAATTTGGAAAAATAATAATATTTTGTATTTTTTTAAAATTTTTTAAATGAAGCTTCCGAATACACTTCTCACATCTCAGATATTTTAAAATGTAGTTTTGGCAACAATTTTCCTTTCTTATTGTTGTGGATAGATTTTTGATGAAATTGCATTATTTTGAATAGTTTTATTCTTTTAAAAATTTCGGTTTGGCAACAATTTTTCGTCGTATTTCTTATGTTACTGTTTTTAAGAGACTGAAAAGTTTAAGAAATTAAAAAGTTGTTTCTTTTTGCAACGGTAAATTGTTTAATTACTTTATTAGGATAATTAACATTTGTATCGAGGGATATTGCTTATTTCATTGTAATATTTTATATTATGTTTTAGTTATATATAATTTTATGTTGTCATGGTGGTGCTTAAGAACGGGGATATAAATTATGCTTTAACAAATGTTTAATGAACATCTCATGCAATTAATTTGCTAAAAATTCAAGATGTATATGTTTTTCTGGAGATACATCCGGGCCGTATACAAAGGAGGGATGGAATCTTAACAAAGAGAAAAAAGTTGGAAGAACTTACGCGGCCATAGGTCCCAGGTGTGTCTTTTAGACATTTTTCCGGTACGTTTAAAAGCCAGACGAAGGCTGGCCGCATAGCGGCTAGTTTTAAATAAGTAACAGAAGAAATGACAGTGTCACGTGCGAAAATAACGAATAACGTTGTATGATTTAATAAAGTTATCACAAGTTTTGAAGATCAAGAATTCATTTGCTTTTCCGCTTGTTCTTAATACGATATATTTCAAGCGGCTGAAAGGAAAACCTCTATGAGAAGTCTTGATGTTACAATTAACGTTAACTTGCTATATTTGACGTGTTAATGAAATGCACGCAATCGGAATGAAATTGATGAAACAATCGAACAACGGTGAAATACAATTCATATGCATTTGATCACGTTTAAAATTAATTAAAATTTAAAATTAAAATAAAAGATGCGTGTAGTTTTGCTATACACTATCAAGCACGAAATTTCCCAACAGTTGTAAAATAAAATCACATTCATTTGAGATTGATTAACAATAGACCTTATTTAAACTTAAATTGAAAACAAAAAATAAAAAACAGATTCATTTAAAACTGAGATACAACAACAATACCTCGCACAGGCTGTCTAACCGCGCTATTATCCCACACTCTTTGAAGTCGGATTAACTGAGAAACGAAATGCATACAAAAATGGTAATAAATTCCCTCCAAAAACAAGTCTTTTTTTCTTCCAGTTTTTCAACAAATAAAACGTAATTTATAAATTCAAATCTCTTTATTATGAACAATTTTTAAAAATGCATATTCATCGTAATTCACATTTTAAAGTATTTCAACATCAATGTCTGCAGATGTTTTCTTTGGCTTCAGTTATTTCTCTCAGTAATTTCGCTTCAGGCATTTTTCTGTAACAACGAACTGTATCGTTTATCGTTATATAATTGTATATTGCCGCAACTAGTTGAATTTTAAAAGAAAAAAAAAAAGAGTTTCTGATCAAAAAAGAAACAATCCAAATAAACTTGTAGCATTCATTATTTTAATTAACGAAATTATTTTTAGTTTGAACTTTCCTATCGATATCTGAAAGTTTCAGTTGCTGCCCGAATTTAGCGCGAGCGAGATATTTATGCAAATCGCATATATCTGTTAGCAGTTTAAAAGGCAGGAGTTAACAAGAGGAAAAAACAGAGCCTTGTATTTATCGCCGTAAGGCTGTGCGCGCAAGGATTTCCTCTGTCTACTGAAAGTTCGCCTTCATAGGCATTTGCAATTACCAGTGTTTGCTAGTGAAATTCGCATTATTGCATTTCACTAAGAGTTAAGCTTCCCTCGCCGTCCTACTTAACCTAAGTTAGGTATTTGAATTTGTTAACAAACTTTATTTCATATTATTTTAGTTCAGCCCAAGTAGTGGCTTACTCTCCAGTCGGAGAGTTGTAATTATGTGAATTAAAGGGTCACTTTAAACCCTCTTTCTGACTTTGTAGTTCTTCAACACTAAAGGACATAGCCTAGATTTGCTCACTGTCCTCCACATAGGGTTTCACAGCGTATGCTCACAAAGAAAGTCGAGAGATTGAAGGAGAAACCTTATAAACTGACAAGGATTCGTAGTTTTTTTTTAATGAATGCTGCTGTTTGTAAAAAAAAAAAATAATCATTCTCATTGCTGTTATTCTGTACCGAGAGAAATACGTTTCTGCGCTGTACAGTTTTTAAATCTTTCTACACTGCACTGAAAATATTTCATTCGGTTAGAAAATCTTTTTTTACGAATTCTCGTTTTTCATCTGTTTATAACTAACTGCATAATTAATTGACAACAGATTTTAAAAAAAGTAAACGGAATTCAAAAATTGATGTTAGAATCTTTATACTAGCAAAAACAGATTTTTAACTCAAGGTAAGAATTTTGCTGTGTTCTGAAAATTAGAACAGTAAAATATTTTTCTACTCTCAATCCATACACAATTCTAGAGAAAGAATAAAAAAGGGGACACCGACAGGGTACGGTAAAGAGAAATTTCAAATTACTTACTGCAAATATGTTTAAATTGCTATCAGCTTAGCACGGATTTGCATAAAAATTTATTGTTTCATTTTTCACATAGGGGTGGCCCACCGGCGGCCGAGTGGTAAAGTCGCTGAACACTGGTGGTTGAGTCCGAGGCTCGAAACCCGCGAACGGGTTGGTTGCATGGGCGCTTTCGTGGTTTTGCCCTGTGCAACGTGTGTACGGGCCAGTTTACCTTAGAAAGTCCTCCACGAAAGCATCCGTCCCCTTAGGCAGATAGCCTTAGAATGCTTTGCCAAAATCAAATACACCAGGAGCTACATAGTGACCAAAATACAGATCTGAATTAATCATTTGATTAATTCATAACGTACAAAAAACTCGATTATCAGATACAGTTTGCTTTGTCTTCTGCAGTCTGCAACTATATGCATCAATAAGAAATGTCATTCAATAAGAGATATATTGGTAAAGTGTATTCCCAACCCCATACGTATGTATTTTATCCTGCTTCGATAGTTAATGTCTATATTAAAAACAATTCCTTCAAAGTCCAGAAACGAAATTTTTTGTCTTTCGTTTATTATTTAACGCGTTGTATGCATTTTGAAATTATCATACGCACAATAATGTTATTAATTATATTCTCCAAAAATAAAACTCCCGCTTAATACAGCTTTCCACTTTGCTGGAGCAAGTTCTAATGAATTATTCTATGACATCTGCATCTGATCCCGAAATCCCCTTCAGATTCCGAACTCTTTCAAATTCTGTTTCTTCCTTCACAGAGTCAGCATAATTTCCATGATCATCCGATTCCATTTCCTTACCTTGGATTACATGTTTCCGTAATTACTAATCGTTTCCCTAATCTTATGTTTGTTTTCATATAAAATTTCTCAAATGTAATCTGAGCATATGTATCGCTTTCGTATTTCCAATGTCGGCCAATGTTTCTAACCCACTTTGAAGGAGCTTCTGTGTGGTCTGGTTATGCGTAATCTCTTCAATTACAATTGCTATGCTGAGGTTTTTACTCGGGTTGATTCTATTCCGCAAATCAATATACTATTATACTGCTGTTTAGGTTTACCCTCGCTACCAAACCCATATATTTCAAACGCTTCACATCTGGTAACCTTCAAACCTAACGAGTCGGCAGTTTTCCTTCTTAGGAGCGTCCTGTTGCTCCCGACATCTATTAACACCTTCAGCATTTCGCTGTTTTTGTTTGTTTCTACTTCAGCGCTGAATGTTTGCAATAAAACCGGGGTGCTCCTGCGCTCTCGGATTTGTTTACAGATTCCCTTTTACTTCTTCGGAAGCAATACAATGACTGACCAGAGATAAGTTGTCCGTTTCTTTACGATTTTATTCGGCTGAATTATTTGTCGTTCAGCCTTATCGCATATTGAATAACTGTGAGGTTTTTTTACATATTTTGCACAGCTGGTCTTTTTTCCAGCAAAATTTTGATGTACAGTGGCTCACAAACGTGCTCGTACACTTACGATTTTCATTGAAATCGGGCTCTAATGATTTTCATTTTGTCGGCTCTAATGTTTGTAATGAATGACAAGCATTAATTGTCATTGAAATCGGGCTCTAATGATTTCATTTTGATTCGGGCTCTATCTATTAATTAAAAGTAAATTTTCAGAATGGGATTTTAATAATAAGATCTATAATCAGTTCGTAACAAAATTACATGAAATATTTTTAAAATATAGCATACTTTATTTTTAAGAAATTAATAATAAAAAAATGATAAACATTTTATCTCACAAAAGTCTCCGTACTCTTCAAAAACGTCTTGACATATTAGTAAATATTTTCATTTTTCGTTAAATTAATATCTAGTAGGATATCCTTTAGCATCCACAACAGCTTTACGTCGGGAAATAAATTTTACTAGTTTCTTTTCTTTTCTTTTTTCTTTTTTTTTTTTAATTTCTGTATCAGTGTTCATCTAATCTTCCATTGTGACTGTTTTGAGTTCGTTGAGTTGATGTCGTGTTTTCGTACTCTAACCCCCAGTTCTTTCCAAATGTGTTCTATGGGGTTTAAACCTGGCGACTGAGATGGTATTTTTTTTTGTAATTTCTGTATCAGTGTTCATCTAATCTTCCATTGTGACTGTTTTGAGTTCGCTTTTCGTTTTGATGTCGTGTTTTCGTACTCTAACCCCCAGTTCTTTCCAAATGTGTTCTATGGGGTTTAAACCTGGCGACTGAGGTGGTGGTTTCAAAACCTGTGGACAATTATAGAGACACCGCAGGCGAACGTTGAGAGCCGTATGTTTAGGATCGTTATCATGATTAAAAATAAAGTAGTTTCAAGTATCCAAATTTTGGGCTGATAATTTTAAATTGTCTCTTAAAATATTTAAATAAAGAGAATGATTCATTGTGCCTTCCATAAATACCAAATTACCTAGTCCTAATGCTGCCATGCACCCCACACAAGAACACCTCCACCGCCATGCTTAACTGTTCCAACTAAGTTCTTAGAATGAATGAAATTGCTTATTTTTTCATCTCGACCATCGGAACCAAAAATATTAAATTTGCTTTCGTCAGCAAACAGGACATTATTCCAGTACGTTTCAAGTGTATTTATCATTGATTTTGCGAATAAAAGTCTAAGCTTTCTGTTTTTCTCACTAACAAAAAGATTTTTAGGAGCAGAATGCCCATGTAATCCAGCTTCGCTCAGAACTCGTCGAACAGTTTCAGGTGAAATTGAAGAAGAAAACTTTGCATTCAATTCTGCTGAAACTTTTACAGCACTCAAACGTGGGTTTTTCACAAATTTTCTAATAATAAATCTCTCATCACGTTTAGTTAACTTTCTCGGTCGACCTTTTCTTATTTTGTTTTCAATCCGATTTTCTTCTTGAAAGCATTTTATCACATACTATATTGTAGAATGGGATAAATTAACTAATTTAGCGATATTTCGAATTGATTTAGAACTACTATGGTGAAATATTATCAATTTTCGAACGCTGTTTGTAATTTCCTTACGACTGCGACCCATTTTTCAATAATAAATAAAATATTATGAAGTAAACAATAAAAAATGAAAGCAAACGATTTTTTAAATGCCATCCCAATGCAAAAATTAAAAAAGCGGCAAACGATAATTCTAATTTTGATTTTATCCAAAAATATTAAAGTGTACGAAGACTTTTGTGGGATAAAATATTTGCTGTAAAGGAACAGAGTTGCCTAGCGGAAATTGAAAATAATAATTGACTACTGTATTAGACATAACCACAATAGAATAAATGCACTCTTTAAAATTCACTCTGTTTGTTTACAATAGCGACACTCTGGCGCTAGGTTCAGTTAACAGCGTTACGTCTCATTCATTTTATGACTGAGAACACACGAAAACTATGTATATCATCTGAAAAATTAGCTAATCGTTGCCACATGTTCTATTCAAATACTATAATAAATCTAAAACGATATATAAAAGAAATTAAACAAACAAACAAATAAAAAGAAATGACACAGTTTTTCACAGACGATTCAGTAGCGAAGCTTAATTTCTCTAGATTGGCAACAAATCCACTCATCTGCTAAGCTTTAAATGTAAACAAATATGACTGCTATATGGCCAAAAAAATTAGGCTTAGCCACAATTAAACAACTTTTAAATTGTTGATAATTCTACAGCTATAACATGCAGGTTAACTAAAGTTATAAAAACCTTAACCGGAAGATAAGGACAACATAATTGAATCATTTTTAAAGCAAAAAATGCATAATTTACAAGCATATAAGACTAAAGAAGCTGAACTCACTGAGCCGAGTAACAGAGTGAATATATGTATATATATATTTATATAGCTTTGGTGCGGCCTATTGCAACCAACGTAGGAGGTGCACAACTACGTATTATAACAGTCCTATATACAAAACTTCAAAGTTCTGAGGCTACTCGTTTTTGAGTTATGCGAGATACATACGTGCCATGAAGACGCCATGAAGAATTCTCTTCAGAATCCATTTTAAATCTGTTTTATAATGTTTTGTGGGGGGGAAGAGTCCTTTATTCTGTCGTTACTTACAGATGTCACGCAAAAATATCGTTAAATTGCATTAGATGATGTCAAAGCACACAAGCACTATCTGCCTAAAGGAAGGGATGCCTTCGTGGACGACATTTTAAAGGATGCTGGCTCTTATTCACGTAACTCATCAGGAAATTTAAGAAAACGCCCATGTAGCCACCCAGTTCGCATTTTGTAAAAAAATGAAAATTTCAGTAAACAAAAATGAAATTTCGGAAATATTTCTGTTTGCGTAATATAAAGTAAGTCAATCTTATCATTTACAAACATACTTTCTTAAACTTCATTATTCAGTTTTTTGGTTGATTTTCTCATTCTACTAGAATGAAAATTAGTAGTTAAACGATATTTCATTATCACTTAATAAGGAAGATTTAATTATTTCTAATGAATACAAAAATAATGTTTTGATACACGAAGAAGGTGAAATACATGAAGAAGATCGAGTTCCTTAGGATGCTCCTTAAAAAGAAAAAATGTGACTAAAATTCTGGAAGGTATACTTAAAATTTCTATTTTCAGTATATAATTTATGAAGATAAAGTGTATTAATATTTTAGGTATAATATATTTACATAATATTTATAGTATTTGAAGTCTTAGACAAAATAGGAAATGTTCATATCCCATTTTTATTCGTAAAGAAAACACAACAGATGAAAAAAACACTGTCGAGCAAGAGTTTATATTTCATTCATATAATGAATTTATAAAGTGCGTTTTATTTATTGAAAAACAGAAAGGGGAAAAAAATATCTTTTTGGAACCTATTACCCTTTTTTGTATTTATTTAATTTCATAGTTAGTTCGATTTTGAATAGTCTGTGTAAATGGTGGACCGATTAGCCAGGCTATGCAAGGTTATTGCTGTATCTCAGTTTGAAGTGAATCTGTGTGAAAGATATATGTTTTCAGTTTAAGTTTAAACTACGTTTTATTGTTGATCCGTTTCAAATCTATATGAATTTTATTCCACCATTATCGGGTCATTTCATGCCTGAAAGAGTACAGCAAAATTTACCTCTTATCTTCCTCTTTAAATTTAAATTATAATTAATTTTAAGCATTGTTAAATTCATATAAATTGTATTTCACCGTTGTTCGACTGCTCTATAGAAGGCAAGTTATCGCCACTATTTTCCTTTTCGGCTCAAAATCCACGACTAAAAATGCACATCACCGCTGGCTGTTGGCAGTGCTAGCACTAGCCGTTAGAAGCAATGTCCACTATTAAGGCCGGAAGCGGTAATCTCTTTATTATGAGGGTCACAGATGGGCCATCGTTGCCTCCTATGAGGGTACAGACAGCTTACAAACAATATTCAAACCCTCGTTCAAAGCTGTATGTAAGTAAAGCGTCGACACTTCAATGAGAAAAATTGCGCTTCGAAACGACCGCAGCGCTCGTAGCGGTGGCGATGTGGAAACACAATCAGTAAAATTGCGCATGCTCCTTTTCTTTTCAGTCATTGGTTGTTTTGATTTGGTTGTTTGTTTGATTCTACCGAAATCTTGTTAGCTTCTAACGTGCTTTGGTTGTGTTATTTATAACTTATTATACTTTTTAATTACAAAAGGCTCTTTTCAGAACCAATTTTTTTTTTAATTTTCTCTAATGGCGTATCCATACTGCGGATTAAGGATTGCAAGAGTAATATTTCGTCGAAATCTGATGGAATACATTTCTACACGTTTCCTTGAGACGATGCGTACTTAAGGAAGTAATAAAGAAGAGTTTTAGGATATATATTGTTGAAATTAAAGGTAAAAGAATCGGATAATTAAAAGAATTATTCCCCTATATTTTATAATAACGCAGGTACAAGTTTTAAATAATATTTTAAAAAATCTTTTTTTTTATTCCCTTTCAGAAATAGTCAGAGAAAGTTATGTACTATTTAATGTATTTCACTATTAAAATAAAAAGAGCGCTAATTTGAAACGGACCGAATTGAGCATTAATTACAAATTGACTTAGATTTTTTTTCATTTAAAAGATGCCTCAGAAGCTAAAAAAATCATGTCATATTTAAGAAAGTATTTTAGGTAGAACCTCGGTAAGTGGAGAAGAAATAATGCATAATTTTAATGTTAATAACAATAAACTTTGCTTTAAAATGTATTCTTTTCGTATACTTAGGACTCTGAAATACTGTAAAAATAGAAAATATATACATTTATCTATATAATTACGACGCAATTGCAAAATATTTACATCCAATCGTGTCAAAACTCATTGCGGCCTCGCCATCTTACTTCCAACCTCCATGACGTCACTGCAGGGGAGAGGAGAAGGGGAAGAGATTTAGTTTACATCGCCACCACTGCAGTGTATTGGCGCTGCAATTTGGAGTCATGTTATAGTATGGGAGTGCCGACGCTTTACTTACATACAGCTTTGCCCTCGTTACACCAATCAGTCACTAACCACTTTCACGTTTCTGCCGCCTAATCAGAAATAATGTAGTATTTAGTTGCTTAGGGATATACATGCGGGATATTAAGGTATGGCTGAACGATGCTCTTACATCAAGTTATAAAAGTATTCAAATAAATTCATCCAAGATTTTAGAGCAAACCTTATTACTGAAAGGATTTAAATCCAAAGGTCGTTCCATTAGCCAGTTCTCGACATAGAAATAACTGTACTTTGAAACTGCAAAAGAAGAAAATACTTTTTGATCTCTTACAGTATTATATTAGTAATGAATGATGTTTAGTGCAGTTATAAGTAACAAGAATTTTGTTTTCAACCCACGAAATTTTAGTTTGCAGACGCAGATAAAAACTGTACGAGCTTTAAGTTGCTTTAATTTGAATTTATAAACAGAAGAATAATTTTATTGGACCAAAACACTCATTGTAGTTTCTTCGTTCATTTTCTGGTAAGTTCTTTGATAATGAGAATCTCTGAAAACGATTGAGGTAAGAAGTAACTTATTTTTTGCTTCTCTGTAATAGGAAAATGCGGTTTAAGAATGGGAAGAAGTAACTCTCCTCAAACGTCACTTTGCTAACTCAAAGACCTCTAACCTTACAAATATCCGGTCTTCGCTAAACAAATAAAGCGCGAAAAAAATATATCCAATACTCTCCAATTTTATACGTTATGCCGACAGTGTTACATGACTCCTCGTAATTTAACAATAATTACTGTTTCATTAATTTATTTGTAACATCCAGAAATTGCAGTAAATACTTTTCTTAAAGGTAAATAACGCAAAGTTAAATGTTGTTATAAAAAATCAAAATGTCCAAACTTTAACTTCCAAAAAAAAAAATCTGAAAGGATTCAGATTTTAGATTACGTCCAAAGGGATCTTGCTTAATAATATGAAAACTCTCCGAACGAAACAAACATTAAACTAAACCTAATACGTACACAAAAACCAACCCAATATAATTCCAATAGTCAACCCAATACAATTCCATTAATCCATCCAGTACAGACCCAATAACCAACACAGTACAATTCCAAAAATTCTAATAGCCAACCCAATGCAACTTCAGTTACCAACAAAGAAACATTAGCACTAAATCGAAAAGTGAATCGGACATTTTTGTGAAACGACGCAAAACGCCCAAACGAAAGTAATAGTCTTTCGGGACTAAAAAATTGATTTTTAAATTAAGCGCATTCTTTAAACTCAGAAGTTTTATTACTTTATTTTATGCTATAAATAACAATTGAAGTTAAAAATATTAAATCTTTGTTTTCGTTATTATCAATGTTCGTAAAACTGCCCCTTTTCTTTGCTTTTGAGAAACTGAGCTCTGCTCAGAATGTAACACCCCTAAGCACTTTTTCTGTAGCAGATGCCCGAAAATTTCTCTTTTGTTAACGTCATTGTGACAAATTTTCCTTCTTTGTACCCCTTCACAAGGAAAACATCCCTAGTAGACAACAAAGAACGCAGGAATAGAAAGCTTATCTGAAATCTGAAGTCGGTTTCGATGGAGAATGCCTCCAACGGTGTTAATTGCTCCGTAGCAGTGATACCCTTGAAGAACTGCACAAAGTGGAAAAGTACATATATTTACTTTTTGATTTCTAGAATTCAGCTATTCTGCTGAAGCTTAAACGTTAATTGCCGTCTTTCCAAATTCCGTTCCAGTTAGGAGGTGACTTCACGAACAAAGCGTTATAGAACGATTTTCATTGAAAACGTGTGAAAAGTAAGTTCAGAATTTTTCTTTTATTCTACGAAATCATATATCATATATCTAAAAGACAGATTTATAGGAGAATAAATTAACGTATATTATCGAATTCATCAGAAGATGAAGTAGCATTGAATTGTGTAAAAATGCCTGTGCCGAATTTTCGCTCTAGCAAATATCTTTTAAGTTCCAGTTCAAACTGTGATTCGGAATATAAACTCATATAATTGCACTTCGACCTATAACGTTGTAGCATTCATTATTTTAATTAACCAAATTATTTTTAGTTTGAACTTTCCTATCGATATCTCAAAGTTTCAGTAGCTGCCCGAATTTAGCGCGAGCGAGATATTTATGCAAATCGCATATATCTGTTAGCAGTTTAAAAGGCAGGAGTTAACGAGGTGAAAGACAGAGCCTTGGATTTATCGCCGTAAGGCTGTGCGGGCAAAGATTTCCTCTGTCTACTGAAAGTTCGCCTTCATAGGCATTTGCAATTACCAGTGTTTGCTAGTGAAATTCGCATTATTGCATTTCATTAAGAGTTAAGCTTCCCTCGCCGTCCTACTTAAGCTAAGTTAGGTATTTGAATTTGTTAACACACTTTATTTCATATTATTTTAGTTCAGCCCAAGTAGTGGCTTACTCTCGAGTTGGAGAGTTGTAATTATTTGAATTAAAGGGTCACTTTAAACCCTCCTTTCTGACTTTGTAGTTCTTCAACACTAAAGGACATAGCCTAGATTTGCCCACTGTCCTCCACATAGGGTTTCACAGCGTATGCTCACAAAGAAAGTCAAGAGATTAAAGGAGAAACCTTATAACGTCTGTTTTGAAGTTAGTAAGACAGATATTGAATTTATTTCATTCGAACAAAAAAGGAAAATGAAAGATATGTCATAGAATGTTTCAAATCACACTACTTGTGAGAACTCAGTTCTGGAATTAATGGAAAGGAGCTTAAAATTCCAAATCAAACCAGAATGCTTTGAGTGCATTATTAAAAATTCTGAAGAATCATAAATGCTTTAACAGTTTGCCAAGCGATGCGCGCACACGCGTGGGCAGTTGTGTCGGCGATGTCCACTTATGTCGAATGCTGATCATTTGCAGTCAAGTCGTAAATTAGAAGAGAAGGAAAACATAGGATGCTAGAAACCATGGAAGTAGGAAGTCTTTTTTTACCTCCGTGCTAGAAACAGATCGGTCTGCGGGTTCGAAGTTGTGCAAAATGTGGGAGGCCGTTTAAATTCTAACTTCTGTGCATTCAGTTTTATACTACCGGGTAAATAAAAAGGTGGTGGATGATGATTCTCCACCGTCAGGATTTGACGGCTGTGTTCCCTAATCCCTAGTCGCCCTTTAAAAGGGGGAATATGTAAGGTATTTCTCCCGCCTTCTTAGCACGTCTTCATTCTTAGCACACTCGGCGCGTATTTGAGAGGTCCGTGGTTCGAGTCCCGGCGAGGGCATTGCTCATTTTTCACCTTTCCAACTTCAAAATATTGTTACGAATTTCACATGTATTTGGCTATTTATTTAGAATTGTAATTAAAATTCCTTTTTATTTCCCCGCGCAACGCAGACGATTTTTGAAAAGAAAATTACGTCGAAAAAAAAAATAGCAATAAAAATAAAAGAGATGTCTTAATAAATAAATATCTCGTAATTACTGTTGCCATCCAGAAAAATCTAGAAATATCGTGATTATTCTACTGATAATTAAAAAGCTTATAGAAGCCGAGGTGAAACACCTCATCTCAGTCGTTGTTGTTGCTGTTATACTTGTAGCTGTAAAAAGCGAACTGCTGTTTGTTTACTTAATGCTGTATTGATTGTAGCGATTTCGCCGTGAGATAGAATTATTTTATCTGTTTTGAACTGAGTTTTTGCTAAACGTTTGAGATATTGTCATATTTTACGAATATCTCTGAAGAAATTTCAGCAGTGTGTTTTATTTCTTGCGAAAAGAATTAATTTTATTTACATTTTATCGGCTTGTGCATTCGATCCATTACGAACCCGTACGCACGCAACAGTATATAGAACAGTATATAGAGAGTCAATCAAAATAATGTAATTAAAAACATATACATGTTTGTGTAACTTTGTTATTACATTTATAAGACAAAGACGAGTGCCTCTCGTATAAGTCCCACAAAGGATGGTGAAAGGGAATGCTGGCCACACTGCTTCTTTTAATTCTACAAAATCATAAGGAGTATAAAATGTATGTAAATTTTCATCATATACAGAGAATAACAATTTAGAAAATTTTGCATATAAGGATTTTAATATGGAAAATTAAAGCTGAACTTTTGTTTCAACTAAAAAGATATAAAAGTACCGTGTTCTATCATGATAAGGAAAACATTTGTATGCGCTATCACAAATAATGTTTTAGTAGTGAATTAAAAGCACGGTTTCAAATAATTGGTTAAATTTTGACAACTTCGATTTTACATAAATTAATTTCGTTCCCACTTGAAACTTCCTTTTTAATCATAATAATTATTCGTAAATTTTTTCAGGAAGTCATAGCTATTTTGGATTTCCTGAAAACGTGTGCTCTTTTTAAGTGGGCATTCCTCTTGTATAGGTCATAGGTCATAGGTCATCTTCCTAAATCATGAGTGTTCGATCCGAAGATCTTTACTCATCCATAATCTCTTTTAACAATCCTAGAATGAAGTGAAAACTTGTCTAATCCGATAAAAGGAAAAACATCTGCACTTTAGTGCTGGAAACTTTAGGAAAGGCGTATCTAACTCAGGCATAGCTTGTGACGAAACGATAGCTATCTCATGGCGGAAAACAGAATCCAAGCTTTCTCTAGATAATATCCGGTGATAGCATTTCTTGGATAGCATTTCGAATGGCAGGCATATTAGTTGCAGCGTCCAATCGTAAGTTCAAGACGAAATTTGCAAAGTCCAATAGCATATTAACATACAAGTAACATACTAACTCAGAAAATGAAATTTGAAAAGAAATATTCAATTAAAAACTATACTATATACAGTATTTACATTATTTACATTCACCACTGTACATTATGATGTATTGTCCGTGGCCTTTTACATCTTTGTATTAAAGTATAATCATAATCTCCTCTTGTAAGCTTTTGTCATACAGTTTTATAACTGGCTGCTGGCTATTCAGGCGGGAAACCATTGCTTTCCTTTTCTTTTGTCTCCAGCTCAGTGAAAAAGCAGTTACAGAGCAAATGCTCCCACAGCCTTCCTTAATTGCTTTGTCCCCTACGGAATCTGAGGTGCCAACAGGCCGGGACTTAAGAGACACAGGTCCCCTAGGCACTTGACATTTCGGTCCCCCACCATCTCGAAGCTATTTTGGAAATTTAACAAATTAAATGCACTAGTACAGAACATATAATTTTAAGCGACTTTAATAAACATCAGAGTTCAGAATAGTACAGTCTGTGTTACTATAGTTACGTTATTCTATAAACTTCATAGAATCGTACGACGAACTTTCTTCTGTGCAAAAGAAAGAATGACATCATCATAGACAATTGACTGCATTATTTTTGACTCTATGTACATTACAGAGAGTGAATTGAGCCTAAAATTTAAAAAATATTTATTATAATATTATTTTCGATACATCTTCTTGATAATGCAAGCCAAGCTTTTGAGCAGCTTATGTAAAGATTCCACCACCCGGGCCCCTAGGCCGGGGCCTTGTAGGCCTAAGCAGAAAATCCGGCACTGGGTGCTAAAGAAAGGCCTTAGAAGCGAAGCATGGAAGTAGAAAGTAAGTGGTTATTCTTACCTCTATGGTCAGAAGTGAAGGGATGACAGGAGAGGCATCAGAGTTTGGTACGAAATAAATTACAGAAAATCTTAAGTACTAGAAAATAACAATATCTGAAATTTAGCTTGTAACTGAACTTAAAAAATCTTCCCTTGCATTTTCTTTAACATATTTCTTGTATTATTTGTGTCTCAGGATTTAGCTAGAAATTCAGATATTAAAAATTTTCAATAACTGGAAAAGGAAAAGAATAAAATATTACTGAAGATGATTCGAAAATATTTCTTAATCATTTTAAAGGGATAGTTCACTGTTTTAGCAGTAGAACTGCAGACTGGAAAAATATACTAGTTCCTGATTGGATAGCGTCTCTAACAACTTTTTGAGGAGCTAATTAACCATGTCTGCTATATTGAAGCAAAACCATTGTTTAAAAGTAAAACTATTGAACTGTTTCTAAAAAATTAAATT
>KK116787.1:0-64120 GCA_000611955.2 Stegodyphus mimosarum
ATACTTAATTTTGTTTATACGTTAATATTAGTCTTATGGGTCTTACTGTCATACTGTTTTAAGTATTATAATTAGTTGAATTAATATGCTTGTATTTATAAATGCTATTGTACAGTTTTTATTGTCAATTTTGTTTTTTCTTTGCAATGGTTATCTATGTTTTCAGTGAAATTGCTTTTGCTATCAGCTTTGATATTTACATTTTTGATTGAGGTATTTTACTTAACCATGACTTCTTATTCTTAATGGAATTGAACAGTAAAAAAAATAATATTTTTAGGATCATTTAGTTTCTTATTATTTTATTAATTTAAGTTTGCATTTTATATACTGCATTGGTTTTGGTACTTAGATCCTATAAGATAACACATAGTGTTGATTTATATTTTATAATGATTATCCATGTTTCTACCGTTAAGATTGAAAGTACGTATACATTTGTTGTCGGATTTGATTTTCACATTTATGGTTTTTTATCACTAGTATATTACGGCTGCATTTAAAATTTGCATTCGCTTCGGTGCTTGGATCTATTAAGATAACACATAATGTAAATTTGTAAATTCTGTACACAATTCTACCTTGTTTCATATTTCAGATTCTATTGTTATGCACTGTGAATTGGTAATTGTATTAGATTTCTAAAGCATTTTTAGATTTAACTTTGGTTGTAGATTGCCTCTGTTAAAGCTATCATTGCCTAGAAGGTTTTGATTGAAATCTTCCTTGAAATGTGGAAATTAGTTAAATCAGTATACCTGTTTTTACAACTGAACTGTTATTGGGTCATCTTGCCAATTTGGTTTATATTTTGCAATGACTTTGTAAGTTTCTACAGCTAAGATTGAAGTACATATACAGTTGTTGTCTGGTTTGATTGTCCCAATTATGATTGAAGTATTTTACTGAACCACGATTTTTAATTATTAATAGTATTGAACAGTTAAGGAAATATTCTTGCTGTAGGCATTGGGCATTTGAGTATTGTTATGGTATTACCAGTCTTTATTTTTTTTATTAAATTAAGGTAGCATATTTCATTATGCATTGATTTTGGTACTTGGATCCAATAAGATAACACATAGTGTAAATTTGAAAATTATGTAATCAATTAATAATCAGTCTTATATTTCTGATCACTCTGTTTTGCATTGGGATTTGGTAATAGTATTACATATCTATTGTAATTTTCGATATAACTCTGATTGTAATTTATAATTTTGAGGTTCTTTTAATATGAATGTTAATTTTTTAAAGATTATGTGTCGCTTTTTGTTTTATTTTGTTTGATTCCAAAGTTACTTATGTTTAAGAAATCATTGCCTTAAATGATTTAATTTAAATCTTGTATGAAAAATGGACAATATTCGCTTTACTTGTGTATTTGTTCTGTGATTCAAGATAATCTAGAGTATGCTTGTTAATACAAGATTTCTAGCTATTTTAATTTTGTTACACTAATAGTGGCTAGTTAGGTATGAATATGTTGTTGTGAGTATAAAGGTAATCGTCGGACAGTTGTTCAATTTCACTCATTACCTTGGTTTAATATAAAAATATGGACCTCACTTGTACCTGACTCTTCGTTTAATATATATATATATATATATATGATTTTTTGTAGCGTTAGTCCAGTATTGTAAGTTCACCTTCTATCGCCATGGTATTGCATAATAGACTCATATCTATGTCTTGAAAGGCCTTGTTTGCCAATGTATCTTTTGCTTTGAAAAATAAATACTTGGAGGCAGAGGCTATAATCCATGTGAGGCAGGCGATTTAGTCAGCCAGGAAATGGAGCCTCTGTTCTCTGGTACACCTGTATTCAAAAAGTGAAATTGCTTCTGTAATACTAAATGATATTTGTAATTTTTATGGCACCTGTTTAGACTGAATTTCGTTTTGTTTTGTTATTTTTATTTATGTGCAGAATATTCTTTATGCCACCTGTTTAGATTAAACTTCGCCTTGTTTTGTTACTTTTTATTTATGTCTAGAATATTGTAAAAAATTTCTTAAAAAAATTTACTTTCTTTAACGACGAAATTTAAAAACAAATTACTTCTTACAGAACTAATTTTGCCTAGTCCTTTGAAATCTATTATTATGTCATAATTTTATGCTTGGCAACAATTGGTGGCGCAAAAAATGGCTCATTTTTAACTGACGCCACTCTAACGGAATAATATCTATATTTCTATGTATCTGTGCTATCAATTTTTCTACAACATGAATTCGTTTCATTCTATATATATATACATATATGCGAGTGTGTGTGCGTAAGGTATCAAAATATGAAGAAAAATTTATTACTAAATTAAACGTAATTAGAATGGTCCTAAATTTTTAACTTTAATTGCATACGTACCCTCTTCAAGACTCCATATTGCCCCATTTTACATCACTCTTTCACTGCAGTAACCGCAATGCGAAATCATTTGCCCAATCGCTGCTCAGGATTAAATTTTAAGACTTTAAGACTTTTCGAGCTTATAAATACTACCGCTTTACTACGCATCACTCTTTTGCTCCTTGCTGTGCCTAGGAATGTCACGTCTCCTCGTTAAGCTTCTTTTTCTATTATCTAAAATATAAACTGCTTATAAACAAAGTTTAAGGCGCGTTTAGCATTCCCGGTGTTGTACCAGTTTAAGCAAAAATATATTTAATAATTGTTTCTGTTCAAAATAAAAATGATGCGTTAATCATCCATCTAGTTGTGATTTTCCCTTCAGTCAGATTTAATTTTCTCGGTCACGATTACAACGTAACTGCTTTCAAAGTCGACGTACCGAAGAAATTATTACGTACATAACTTTATTTATTGCAATGAGTAAAAATGAAATCATTCGTATTGCATTTCATTGTATTAACAAATAGTAAAGAGTGAAATTTCTGCGCAGAGCTTGACGTTCAGATATACTATGTTAATGAAACAACAGTCGAGCAACATATCTACTCATAGCTGTGTACTCTTTCATATTCGTTTCATTAGAAATAATAAGGAAAGGAAGCGGATCCCTAAAAAATCATTGCTTATTTTAAACCATGTAGATATTAAAGTGCACATTAACGCTTACATTCGCTTATTAAGAAACAGCTCTGGCCCATTTGGGACTGTGAGTTAAAGATAAAAAATATTAAGCAAATTCCAACTGATAACAGATTTTGTTTTATATTTAGATAGTTAATTAAAACCTTGGGATGGAATAAGACTATTATGATTTTTTTTCCTCTAATAATTCAAGGATGCACATTTTGTTTTCCCTAGCTTCAAATTATAAAAAAGAATGTTTTAAAATCTTTTTTTCATTGATTTATTTTTTCAAATACACCACAGAAAAGGATTTTTTTTAGAAATGTGCGTTTCGTTTAGAAATTTATAAGTAAATTAAATATCTAAAGAATCTAGTTCAAATTATAGAGAAATAGAAATTTTATTAAAAAAATAGCATAGGTAACAATTCGAAGAAAGGACAGGAGAGCATCGAAAAAGGCTGTTTACAAAAAGAAAAAGAACGATCACCCAAAAGAATTTGTTAAGATTTTTTTTACGCTCTCATTCTGCTCTTAGTTAACCAGTCCACTGTTGCTATCCGTTTTGTAGTCCAAAGGGGCAATTTGCTCAGAAGGACTGCTAATTTCCTTTTGGCATTTTGTGTTGAATCACTAAAAACGGCGTATCACTTTTCAAATTGTTGGCACCAAATGTTATCACCCTGTATTACATTTAAAGAAATTAAATAATGAAGAATCTACATAAGTGTATGTATGTTTCTCGCATTGTGATAAAACAACGGTACCTAGAGCCATCAATATTTAAATAACGAAACCTTCCATCGAATATGGGCATCTGGAAGCCCTAATTTGGAATTTAGAATTTGCTTTATTATCTATTTCATATTTTGTAACAATTTAACGAATTTTTGATGAATAAACTCAACGATTTCAACGCGAGCAATGGTGACACTGTACGAAAAAAAAATTTATATCCAGCGCGCGAGACTGTGTATCGGAAATTCTAAAGATATACTCATTTTAAAATTATTTTGCGATATTGCTGTTTAAGTGCGAAGAGTATTATATTTAATAAAGAAAGGTAACACATAAAACGTTACAAAACGCCCCTTGGGGCGTAATGTAAAATCTGAAAGCCTTCAGATTTTTTTGTTTATTTTTTTAAATCTTTTATAATTTAATTTTTATAATCTTTCTTCTTCTTATTATTATTTATTATTATTAAGAATCATTTTTTTTGCACTTACGCCATAAACAATTCAAGAGCAAAATTATAAAAAAAATTAAAGCAGAATATGTTTAGAAGTCTCAATGCAGTGTTAAAGCGTTGGCATACATTTTTTATATTTTCTCAATATTTTCTTAGCTCATTATATTAATGATCAGTTTTCAAAGTTGTGAGATTTAGTTCATTTCAAAGTAGTAAATCAGTGGTAAGATGGCTTGCCAAAATTTTTTTGTGCTTTTAATATTAACTTTCTGTGCATTTACTGTAATTTTTAAGTGTCACCTTACTCTACATAAAATTCAATTCAACAGTAAGATCTCAAAATACAATAAAAACGTCATACCTCTAGAAATCTCAACAGAGTGTAAGATATTGCCTTACATACTTCTACATTTTCTATATATATCTTTAGAAACTAGCCGCTCATGCGGCCAGTCGTGTAAAGCAGTTATCATAAAAAAGAAAAAATAATACAATGCTTTTAAAGAGTCTAGCTAGAATCTTCGTGTTCTTTACGGGAGCATTCACGGTAGACTCTACACTGGTGTGCAAAAATTAAGGACGAAGTCGAAAAAATAGCATATCAGCTGAACGAAGACACAGAGCGGACAGAAAGACCAATCAGGAGATTAAGTAAGGTGATGTACGGTAGCACATGCGCAGATATGCAGGTAGACGTAATGGGGGAGTGTCTGAGTAGTATAAAGCATGTTGTCGGTGTGAGATCAGTATTTCTGGCAAAGAGATTGCACGCCGTATAGCAGTTAAAATCACACCGAGTTGCTGCCTCAGCGAGAAATGGCGAATAATCAATCTGTTAGACGACATCTGGATGCTTTTACCCGAGGTCGAATCATTGGGAACTTGGAAGAAGGCCGCAGTGTGACAAGTGTGTCTGCAGAGTTCGGAATCGCTCACAGCATCGTTTCACGACTTTGGAGACAATTTCAAACTACAGGAACAGCTATCCGGGGGTTTAGTAGTGGTCGTCCACGAGGAACCACACCCCCAGATGACCGCTATATTGCCTTACAGGCCAGAAGAAACAGGCGGCAGACAGCGGGAGAAATCGCTAGACACACGACACAGGCGACTGGACGACCGATATCGCCTTTTACCGTGGCCAGAAGACTGCACGGTGGTGGTCTGTTTGCACGACGCCCTGTACGGTGTGTACCTCTAACGCCTGCCCATCGGAGAAGGCGTTCTCTGTGGTGCCGGGAACACCGGAATTGGAGAGACAATGAATGGGGACGAGTACTCTTTACAGATGAGAGCTATTCTCATCGCATACTCATCTGGAGAGAGCGGGGAAGCTGCAATCATCCCTCGAACATCATTGAAAGGGACAGGTATGGACGTGGCGGTGTTCTCGTTTGGGGCGGCATCATGCTTGGTAGTCGTACGACCTTCACATTTTCGACGCAGGTTCAGTCAACAGGACCCGTTATTGTAACGATTTCACGTTATTGTAACCGTTATTCTTACGTACTTATATTTCTTACATGAAATACATTCTTACAAACTTATAATTCTTACATACCAAGCCGAACAGCTCTTAGAGAGTGAGGATGTTGAACGTATGGATTGGCTGGCACGATCTTTGGATCTCAATCCCATCGAGCATGTATGGGAGTTTCTAGGCAGACGCTTGGCAGGTCGTACCTTACCACCAGTAACGATTCTGGAGCTTCGATTGGCGCTGCAAGACGAATGGGCGGCAATGCCTCAACAACTGATTGACACCCTCATTCTCAGCATGGGCAGACGCTGTGAAACCTAGCAGTCAGGGGAGATCATATCCCCTATTAAAGACCGGATGTTTCTTGCTGGACACCCATCACAGGGATGTTTCGGCCTTCAGTCGCATTGTGCTCCATGCTACTTTTCAATAAAGCTTCTTTTTACCCCTCTGATTTCTCTTTTAGTAAGTGTTGCTTACATTACTCATGCCCTTACGTATTGGGGATATTACGGTATTAAATGTGTTGATTTGGAAAGCTTTTGTACAAAGTTATATTGAAAAAACCGTCTCGTCCTTAATTTTTGCGCACCAGTGTATATAAAAAGACAGCTTAGAGAATAATTCTCGTTATGTTTTTGAAGAACAGATACTGCAGAAGAAGGTTTAAATAACTCTTTTTTAAAACTAAACTTAACAGAGATTGCAATCACTCGGTGCTCCCAGTTACCACCGCTTGTGTTTAAGTAATTCAAACAGAAAATAATAAAAATGTAAAATCGCAATAAGATAAGACGGCTAAACGACTGTCTCCTTATTTATCTAAACCTCTAAATCGGCTGCACACAGCAAAAGCCGAGTCTAGAATATCAATATAATCAGAACAGGGTGGGTAACAGCAACTATAGAGCTATTTCCAAACACGTAGCATAAAACTCGGGACTAACTCGGCTACTACTTCTCACGAACTCTTGAAACCGCTGCTGAAATACTGCTTCTGAACTCACTTAGATTTTACATGTTACGTTATTATAACATTTACATACTGACTGGAAACTGAAATCAGAAGGGAAAGAAAAGCTTCTTAAATGAAAATAATCGGTTAGAATAAAATAAAATCTTTAAAGTGTAATGTCATGAAAATATTGATTATTTCTAATTAGAGATTTTATAATTTTAATAAATGTTTGCGTAAATCAATCCCATTAAAATGTAGAAAGAATATTCTTAAGACGTGTGTTTATTTTTTTAAATAACTTAGTTTATTAATCAACTTGCTGCTATGCGACCAGCCTTCGTCTGGCTTTTATAAACGTACCGGAAAAATGCCTAAAAGACACACCTGGGACCGATGGCCCCATAAGTTCTTCCAACTATTTTTACTTAAGAATAAAACCCTCCCTTACTTATCATCCCCTTATTTATCAGCTTCTTAAGAAGTTTTGACTCATCAGAAATGGCATGGAGTTATTTACATTATTGTAGAATTTTTATGTAATATTTTATGTAGTTATGGTGGTGGTTAAAAAGGGGGATATAAATTATATTTTAACATTTGTTTAATGCACATCTCATGCAATCAGTTTGCTAAAAATTCAATATGCATATATTTTTCTGGTAATACATCAGAGCCGTATGCAAGAGACGGTTTTATTCTTAACAAAAAAAAAATAGTTTTTTCTGATACGTTTAAAAGCCAGACGAAGGCTGGCCGCATAGCGGCTAGATACAGTCGCTGATAAATAAGGGGAAGATCCCGCAAAATCTCAAGAACTCAAATGGTATAAACAGATTAAGAGCTTTATTTCCTAAAAACATCATGCAAAAATGTTTTATAATTAAAATTATATATAATTAAAACATAATATAAAAATTACAATGAAATAAGCAATATCCCTTAATATAAATATTAATTATCCTAATGAATTAATTAAACAATTTACCTTTGCAAAAAGAAACAATTTTTCAATTTCTTAAACTTTTCAATTTCTTAAAAAAAGTGACATAAGAAATACGATGAAAAACGTTGCCAAACCCACATTTTTAAAAGAATGAAACTATTCAAAATGATGCGATTTCATCAAAAATCTATCAACAACAATAAGAATGAAAAATTGTTGCCAAAATCTTATTTTAAAATATGTGAGATGTGAGACGTGTATCCGGAAGCTTCATTTAAAAATTTTTTTAAAAATACAAAATATTGTATTTTTCTAAAATTCTTTTTGTAAAAGGAGTCGCAAGGATTAAAGTGTAACGTGTCCAAAAATGAAAGGAAAATAAAAAGTACATTTTTTAAAATAAACTTAAAAGAAAATTCCGTTGCGAAGGTGTTAAGCTCACTTTGCTAAATAAATTATTATTAAATCGATTTATTGAAATACGAAATTTATTTTAAGTTCGTAAAATAGCTAAGTGCCTGCGTTTCACGACGATGTGAAAATGAAATGTATAGAGTAATATCTCGCTTTCCTATAACTCATTATGTCTCAAAATGACGCGATTTCGTCAAAAAACATAAAATAAAAAATAATCTAATTCGAATTTCGAAAAATGCGCTTCGAGGTGCACTGGCTGTTGTCTAGATGCACCTATGTATCAAATTTCGTAGTCCTGGGTCTGTTAACTTACGCGCAACACGAACAAAAGACACACACACATACGCACAGACAGACTCTTTCTTTTATTATATGTAGAGATAACCTCACAGATTAAATTTGAAAGTAGCTTAGAATGGCAACACACGAAAAATAAAAGTATTTAAATTCCGGCCAAGGCAACATATTACCCTAATAGAGCCGAGATTGCTAATTAAAACTAAGAGATAAATATCTTATATTTGTCACAGTGGCAACAAGTTCGCGCTTTGGAGATAAAAATGTTTTATCCATACAGTGTTGCTGCTACTCGCTTTCAAAACTCTGAGTTTTTTAATAAAAAATTCAATAAAGTTTTACAAAATATCAAACATAACATTCGAAAGTAAAAATTCGTGCTTCCAGGTGCACATGTTTGAGTGGAGGGCCACGTTTTTCAAAATTTGGTTGCTCTAGGTATCGTCGTTATTTGCACAGTGTGAGGAGAAACATACATACATACATACAGATTCTTCAATATTTAATTTCTTTAAAAATAATTCAGGGTGATAATATTTGTTGCCAACTACTTAAAAAGTAATACAGCTGCTTATAGAGGAAGGCGCAAAATCTTCGTTTGAGACTAATAGCTCATTCAGGCCAATTCCCTTTTGGACTAAAACTTTTCTAGAAAATCTTCACGTCTGTGCGTCATCAATAGAGTTGAATAGTTAATTCTTTAAAGAATAAATAAATGGGAATAGCAGACGTGAAAATTTCTTTTTACTAGCAGCTGTAACATATATGTTTCACAGCCACGCTGTTGATGTAGAATAAATAACATGTCCGTTTTAAACAAAAAATCTTGTTTTCTTTATGATACAGATGAAGAAAATGATAGTCAACGACGAAAATGATAGTCAAAAGTATGCTTCATATTTTATTCTTACGTTATTCATCCATTAATCAAATGAAATAATTCTTGCAATTAATCTGATTGTATAATCACATCGCAGTGAAGAGCAGAATCTAGAATCCACGAAGATAATTTGCACAACTTCTAGCTAACCATGTGTAGTAATACTATGTTCGTATGATAGTGATTTTATGCTAACTAAATTCGTAGTATGATGGAAGTAACTGATAAGATTAAACGAAGACCAGAATAAAAGCAAGAATACTAAAACGATTTTCAAGACTTCTAATTATAAATCGTTTGCCCTTGATTTCGAGAAATTTTTGCAACCTGTCAGATTTGTATGTTTTTTTTACCACAAAGGAGATACAGTAGAAGAGGACATTCTGCATCACCATTCGATGTAAAGACCGTTGATAAATAACTTTCTTTGGAACGAAGAATCGTTTTTTCAGTCTTTTGAAATTTTGTTTGAAATTCTAGACTTTCATCACGAGTCTCCTCAGAATTATCGGGATATCAACTATCGCCACGTTTTAGCCGTTAAAATCGATAGAAGAATTAAAGTATGAGAAACAAAAACCGAATAAATATTAATAAAATGGTCATAAAAATAATAGCAAACTAAAAAATACGCGCTAGAGGAGGATCTGTTTAGCTAACCATATGATACTACACTTCTTGCATCATTAATACAGACACAGTCACACTGGATTCACAATTGAAAAACTGCCTTTGGCTGTTCTGCTATCTTCGGCTATGTCGCACGTATAGCCTTGCAATGCCAATATAAAATTTAACAAAAATTGCTAAAGAATAAGTAAATCCCCTTCCATTAAAAATATGGAAGTAATTATGTAATTACTTCCATATTTTATTACCAGTAATTATGTTGAATTTGACCAAGTTTGTCTGCCATTTCCTCATCTGCAAGTCCATCATTTCCATCCAGACGGCTTTATCAATCTATGTGCTCAGTTTGGGAATCACCAAGTCGTTTGAAACATTTCAATGGTGTAAATAAGTGCTTCTCGAACTTTCAATACTTGCGACTTTATTTTCAATCATAATTTTCATCGCGCCCCCCCATACAATAACAATGCATTGAATGCAATAATAATGTACTTTGACGTTAAAGCTACAATATGACCTTAATTATAAAACCTGTAAATTATAAAGATAAGTATTAAATTTTGTATATGTTCAACTGCCGAAGAAGAAATCTTCATAGATTTCACGTCAAGTGGCGAAATCAAAAGGCAATTTAGTAATAAATCACTCTTCGAATTTTGGGTAGGGGTGGATGATGAATTTCCTGCACTGAAAACGAAAGCATTTCGTATCCTATTACCATTTCCACCTCTGTGAAACCGAATTTTCTGCGGTGGCTGCTCTGTAGGCAAAATATAGATAGATCTCAGTTAAAGATAGAAAAAGAACTTAAGAGTGTCAATTTCTAATATTAAACCTTTCCTTCGAATAACTTAGCTCTGCAAACACATGAGGGTCACCAGTAATTATTAAACTTGTACTTAATTTAGTATTGCTAAATTAACTAAATTAATTATGGAATACGTTGCGCAGTATGATACATTGTATTTATAAGATAAATTACATTCCGACATAATAAAAAATACATTCTGACATAATAAAAAATAAAATGTGTATTTAATTTTTTATTATGTCGGAATATATTTGTTTTGCTTCCTTTCAGTAAATTAATAATTTTTTTATGTAATCTTTTATTTTCGACTTTTTGATATGCTTGTGCCTCCCAACGTAGGGTTATCACGCCCCCAAAGGTGGCGCGCCCAACAGTTTGAGAATCCCGCTGGTGTAAATGATTTATTGATTCCTAAATTGCGCACATAGACTGATACAACTGTGTAAATGGAAATGATGGACTTGAAGACATGGAAATAACAGACAGACGTGGCAGGATTTTAAAATAATTTATCTCGAGAGAGAACTTTTACTGGCTCACTGCTCTGTTTTATTGTAGCCATTGCTACGTCTTTATACGTTAGAGTGTTACTAGCAAAAATCCGTATGACGCATTCCTACGTATCGTTAAGACATGCTGAAATATGTTACGGATTATCCTTCCGCACTTCGTCGTTTGCATCTGAGTCACATGACGTCATTCACGTAATTTTATTGTCATATCTTGCATTTAAGGGAGAACGACAGTATCTATCTTTTTAAAAAAGCAAAAATATTCTCAATTTTAATGAGATATTTACTTTTCTTCAAAGAGTAATAATACGCTTTGCAAAATATTTTGGTCACTGAATAGGGTTTTTATTCTTTTCTTCCTCGAAATTAATAGATATTTTCAATAGAACAAAAACGCAACTTTGATAACTGTCTGACTGACAAGCGTAACTGTGCAATCAGTAATTAAAAAGAATCTATATAAAAGCAAAATTTATTTTTATTTTACTAGGTCATGCATCATATCAGCGAAATTCATTTTAGACACCGAATTATCAACTACTCTTATAAACTACGTAGGCAATTAATTGAAAATTATTAAGATAAAACAGAATAAGAAAAGCTAAGAACTAGTAAAGTTTATTAGTAATTGCGCCCGGGCATTAAAATTGCATCTACTAACATCTATCGGAATTACTAGTCATTATCTACTAACAAATCAACTTGCTTCAAATGAAAGGAACAGTTGCAGTTTAAGGCTAAAAATACGTTATTAGTCCAAAGGTGCAATTTGCCCAGAAGGATTATTAATTTCGTTTTGACATTTTGAGTCCCTTCACTACAAGCGTTGTTTCACTTTTCAAATTGTTGCCACCAATTATTATCGCCCTGTATTATATTTAAAGAAATTAAGTAAAGGAGATTCTGCATAAATGTAGGTATGTTTTACGATTGTGATAAAACAAAGGTACCTAGAGTCATCAAATTTTGAATGACATAATCCTACTGCAAATATGGGCATCTGGAAGCCCAAATTTGAAATTTAGAATTTCTTCTATTATCAATTTCATAATTTGTAAAACTTTAACGAATTTTTGATTAACACACTCAGGGATTTCAAAGCGAGCAATGTCAACGTTGTACAGAAAAAAACATTTTAATCTCCAGCGAGTGAGGCTGTGTATCGGAAATTTTAAAGATACGCTCAGTCTAAAATTATTTCGCGATATTGCTCTTGAATTGAATTTTATGGTTTAAGGGCGAAGAGCATGATATTTAATAAATAAAGGTAACACACAAAATGTAATTAAAAACCTATTCGGAAGTAATTTAAAATCTGAAACTTTTCAGATTTTTCTTTCTTTTATTTACGTTATAAGGAATTTTCTTCTCCCTTACCATGTGCTTTCGTGACGTAATTGAAAAATATACGTGGATTTCCGCATCTTTCAATTAGGCATCCAAAGACGCGGAGTTTGAATCCCAGTGAGGGCACAGTTCGGTTTTCCTGCTCTCTTCTCCGAAGGCCCGATCAAAATAGATTACAAGTTTTATAATCGATTTTTATTATTTATTTCTTTAGTTACGTGTTAATATCTTTCGGTAAATATTAGCAAATGGCTGCTCCACCTTTATATAAGTTACATGCAAGACATATTTTCTATTGCGCGCTACGGCTAAGTGGGAAGAAATGGATACTTTATTCAAATAATAACACCTCGCAGCAAAGTAAGTAGCTGCAATTAGCTAGATGAGAACAAAATAGATCAAGAAAATTCTTCTGAACAAGATTAGAAATATCGAGTAACTAAAACAATAAACACTAATATAATGGAACTATTCTGAATTGGTGCCTTAACTCTGCACTGAGCTTACTTGACTGGCTCAAAGCAACCGTATATACAAGTTTGATCCGCATTCTGGATATTTCGAGAATAGTCACTCCTAGGGTTTAATAAAATGTATTCACATAAAACCTTCAAAATGTCGCCCAACTTGCAAGTATGCCATTAAGTTAGCGACAAAAATTGATGCTAAATCCTACCCGGAGAGTTTTTGCTTGTACCTTCTAACTGAGCAGTTTTTCACAATTCTGAATTTAATCGATTCAGAATCGCAAATTCAATAATATTATACATCAAATAAACATTTGCAAACATAACACGTAGTCATAATTTTTATTAAACAAAAATGCAAGCAAAAATTACTTCATGAAATGATGTAACAAATAAAAAAATAACACTACAACAATACGTATAAATCAAAATACAATCAAATGGAAACAACAATTTACAAAACTAAATTTTTCAGAATAAATAATAAAATATGATCCTCCTAAATATAAAATATGACTCCGAAATGTGACTTTTCGAAATAAAAATAAACTCTGAAGTACAGTCAAAGCCAAACTTAAATCGAAGTTATTTTTAAAATGAAGTATCGTCATAATTTACGGTTTTAAGCGCAATATACTACTATATTATAAAATATTATATTTTTTGTTCTTGCTGATTATCCAGTTCTTTCACGTTTTAAACGTGATTAACGTTCACGTTATTTAAACGTGAACACATAGCAAAAATATTATTTTATGAAAGTTTCTTCATAAATATTATCATTTTTCTTTAGCTTCAGAATGAAATCAATGAAACTAATCATTAAGCCTCTGTCATCAAATCGGGACTTAACTCTTAACTAGTTCCTTTTAAAGGGAAATAAAATAAGAAACGAGAGGAACAAAATAAGAAGATTATCTGTTCATGTGATATATAAAATAGCACCCTCGTATTATTAATACGCAACTCGATAAAAGAACTGACATAAAAAAGTGCTTTGCCTATTACTTGTCTTAACACCTGACATTTGATACGGGAAAAGAAAGAATCCAAATAATCCTTAACCATTATTTAAAACGTCACTTACTTGACAGGAAACCTGCAATGATTAACCTTGGATGGCAAATACATAGGTTTAATGAATGATTTTAGCTTACTGGGAAGTTAAAAGCCTTTTTTTTTATCTGAACACCTGATTTGAATTAGTAAAATCCTTTTTAAAACGGCTCATTTGTGGATGTAAAGAGAAGGAATTAGTATTTTGGCTAGGTCATTAAGTTTTCGTGGTCATTTATAATTACTTCTAATTAAAATTGAAACTTAGTTTCATAGTCAATGAATTATTATTCGAGGAATAGAAAGAAGGCTTTTAGTAACTGAGAGTAGTAATCATTAAGATATACTTAGTATGCTGACTTGAAATATATTTTGCTTAGTAAATAGTAACACAGTAAATAAATTGAAAATTTTAAATAATATTCAAAAGCACATGGTGTGTCATGAAGTGACTGTTGGTGGGCCGAGAGAGGACCCATTGGATTTGCAAACAATGTTCAGAAGCATACTGGCCTGTCATGAAGGGTGTATTGGTCGGCAGTGAGAATATTCATTGAATTTGCACTGGAGATTGGAGAATAATGTTAAGAAGCAGGGTGGGCATGAGAGGACTCACTGAATTTACATTTGCGATTTTCAAATAATGTTCGGAAGTTTGCAGGTGTGTCGTGAAGAGTTTGTTAGTAGGTCATGAGAGGATCCATTGAATTTATATTAGCGGTTTTCAAATAATTTTCTGAAGCAAACTGTTGTGGCATGAAAGGCTTGTTAGTAGGCCATGAGAAGACTCATTGAAATTAGATTGGCCATTTAAAAATAATTTCTGAAGCATGCTGGTGTGTCAGAAAGAATTTGTTAGTGAGCGCTGAGAAGACGTATTAAATTTACTTTGAAGATGTGCCTCTTTCCATTTGAGTTTATTTTCTATTTTCATTTTCCTTTCTATTATTATTTTTATTAATTTTTAGCTGTAGTTGTTAATATATGAAAAATAATTCTCTAGTGCAGCATTTCTCAAATTGTTGTGCTCGAAACCTGCTCTTCAAGTCCTCCTAAATTTGCAAGAATGCCGTTTTATTTATAAATGAAATTAACAAGATTTTACATCATTTCTTGTTAATGATATGCAGATAAGTGCACTGGCATATTATTCAGATGGATTCACAAAACTAAATGAATTAAACCTGTGTCTACTATGTAATTCTTAGAATTTTCCAAAGGCCTGTGAGAAATTGAAGAAGTTTGAGTGGAAACTTAGTCTGTGGGTTAGTTGTACAAAACCTTTTTTTTTCAAAAGTTTCACATTTTAAAACGTTACAAGTGTTTTAGGAGAAAATTAAAGCGTTATTATAAAATAATTATGAAAGACCTATCTTCGCATGGCAAAATTTGAAACTTATTTAAATATAATGAATTCTCGTTCGCTCTTGATTGTTTCCATTGCGATTTTAAAAATAAGAAACAGCCACTGAATGAAAGAAAACAGCTAATTAAACTTTTGAATGGCACGGAATTTAAAATGAAATTTTATACAGAAGGTATGACTGTTTTTTGGACCCTGTAATGTTCCTAACTATTTTGTCTTTCCTCAGCCTAGCAGAAATCTTGCTGAACTATGCAGCGACTGAACTATGCGCTGAGTCCAGTCTAAGTGTGTAAATGAAAAGTCCAGAGAAGGGTTAAACTCAACCTTTGTTATCTCAAACTAAAAACACAGATGACCCCTTTCTAGGGCTTACAAAAATGCCTCCACTTCGATTTTAACTCAAGATAAGAAAACAAGAAACTAACCTAATGCTAAACTAAACTGAACCTAGACGGAGCTGTGTAAAATTATTTAACATAATTTAAATGTGTAAAATTATTTAACATAGTTGACCTTTAATTAAACCAACCTGTGGATATCAGCAGGGACATACAATACAGACGAGCGTAGTTAGATTTAAACAGCGAATAAGTAGCCAGACGGCAAATATGCGCCCCTAGGGACTCCTAAGCTCTTCTGCTGAAGTAAGTGAAACCTTCCTTTAAATACGCTGCCCTCTAAAAGTTAAGGAGCAGCATGTTTTTGTGTCTAATTTGACAATGAAGCAACATAGAAATAAGAAATTTACAGGACATGTTGACTAAATAGTCCTTTAATGAATGCGACATAGAACGTTTCTAAGGTTCAACACAAACATGAATTACAACAAAAAATTGGCAACGAAATCCAGTGTTGGAGAAACTGTATATCATAGTTTTTTGAGGAAAAAGAGGGCAACGTTACAAAATGGGTTCTAATAAGGAATGTGTCCACTCCTAGCTGCAATATATTGGCTGCAGCGGCGTTCCATGCTGTCAATTAAGTTGTCGGTCAGAAAAATAAGCAACGACCAGACATGGAGTAATCCTTGTTCAAGCTCATCTAAGGACCTTGGAGGAGAATTTAAAGCAGAAAATTGTCTCCCAAGGTATTCCCAAGGATGCTATATCGGATTCAGGTCTGGGGACTGAGCTGACCATTGCATCCGCTCCGTACCTTAACCCTCAAGATATTCTTCAGCAACCTGAGCTCGGTGCAGTCGCGCACTGTCGTCCACCAGAAGAAATTCAGAACCAGTAGCAGCGACATATGGGCGGACCATAGGGATCAAGGATCTTGTCTGCATATCTCACACCGGCTAAAGTTCATGGAACACATGCAGGTCAGTGTGACCAACGAGAAAAATCCAAACCATTATTCCACCGCCTCTGTAAGTTGTCTTTCCACAAAGTGGGATTGATTATATCCGGCGCTTTGTTCCCTCAGATCAGCTGACGACGTTGAATCACTCTCCAGTGTGAACCTGGACTCGTCTGTAAAGAGAACAGACGCCCATTGTTGACTGATCCAGGAGACGCGTTCCCTTGCCCAACATAAACGGGCACGTCTGTGTCCTCGGGTCAAGTGGGTACAAACAACTGGTCGTCTCGAATGCAGACCTGTATTGTGCAGGCGTCTGCGCATTATAGTGGCTGAGATTCTTGTTCCTGTTGCCACTAAATTATCTGCCATGATCTGAGGCACGGTAATGTTACTCCTCCTTCGGGAAGAAAGAGCTAAATAACGGTCTGCCGCAGGTGTTATAACTCTAGGTCAGCCTGGAGTATATCTTCTAGACACAGAATCCTCCGGTTCAATCTGATTCCATAGTCAGTGGACTCCACTACGAGAGATGTTGAGACGTCTAGCACCATTAGCTTGTGACGTCCGCATTTCCATCCATCCAATGTCCCGCCACCTGAACGGTCAAACGACTTCTCCTAGATATTGTCCACGAAACTGTAATAACAACTGAAGATCAACGCTTGTAAACAAAAATTACAATTTTTGCGTTTTTTTCTCCAACTCCTATATAAGTATTTATTTCTATGAAATAAAATTAGAAGCTATTGTTTTGCATATAATTTCTTAAAGTTCGTTACTGCCATGCATATAAACTGGGAATTTTAATGCTACTGACATTTTTGTAACGGTGAGCTCTCAAAAATATGCTGTTCCTTAACTTTTGGATTGCAGCGTACTCTATCTACCTCATTTATATACAACGCGATACTAAAAACTTAGTCTGGTAGGGAATAGTAGATGGGAAACGAAAATAGGCAGTAAAGCATGCTTAAAAATTAAAATAACTGTTAGAAACTTAAAATAACATCCACAACCTCATTATCAACAAAAATAGAATATAGTAAACTCTACAATGTACATTAAAATAATCATTCAGTTTGCGTCTTCGTATCTTTGCAAGAAAAGATTTTCATTGGTAACTCAAATATATAAACAAATGACAGAAATCAACTTTATGTGTCGATATTAAGTTTAATCTTACCAGCATACATCTAAACATGAAACAGCTATGCAAGAATCGGTATGCTCATCTCGCAATGCTAAAACGGGTGCTTCAATACCAAACGCTTCAGAAAGGTGCAAGTCAGCTATTGTTCGAATAGATACCAGTGTCCGGGTATAAAGGTACTCACACCAAAGAATATGTACTGTTAAGAAGGAAAACTTCGCAGAAGCAGAAGTGGCTCCCTTTTAACGAAAAGGGAAACAACTGCGCATGCGTGAAATATCTATCGCCAAAAAGCGCCAAAGCTCGAAGTTGAATGTCGAAGTTGGTTTGGACAGGTTCGACAGTTACGTTTAGCAAGAGTTTAAAAAAATAATAGGTTCTTTGGTTTCAAGTAGCGATATGGACAATGGAAGTTCAACAGCCAGTGAAAGTGAAACTTCACCTAATATTTCATCATTTCCGAGTTTAAATTATCGCGACAAGTCAAAGAACGATTAACCCGTGTTCCTCAATTTCCTATACACGTCGCGGAGGGGGAAAATGTCGGCTAGATACCAAAGAACCGGTACATCACAGAGGGGAAATTCTCGCCAACAGATTCCGTCGCCAAATCCCTTGGCGAATGTTCCCTTTTCTTTGTAGCGGCGTTGCAGACAAAGTGGTTTACATTACGCCTATGGAGCCTTTCCTTCTTTACATAGAGGTTCTTTGCTCACACTTCACGCAGATCAGTTTCCATCTTGAGAAAATAGTGGTGCCCCGGCATAATAATAATGGCACTTTAATGCCAAAACACCATTACGCATGCACGACTTTAATTTGTGTCTTCTGTAGGGTCCACCTGCGTATCTGTTGTGTGAAAACTGGAAGCGTAGTGACTGCGGAGAAAGAAGGGTTAGAAGTACCCTTTGTTACAGTCTTTATAAATTTACAATGCGTTAACTCGACGCTGACAAAATTGGCCTCTGCTTGGGCGGTGACTGAAACAGTAAGAACTAATAAAACTTTATAGATATTCACAAGTAGCAGAATTACACTACAGTGCTCAGACTATCCTGTTTCCTAACAGAGAGTTGAAAATCTAGTGGCAGCAAAGTAATAGCTGTTAAGCCTCGTGTAACCAGCAATGAATTCTAAGTAGAAGCTTAGAATTCATTGCTACAAGAAACTCAGTATTCGCCCACTTGCCCCTATAGAAATTTGATATAAACCTTTTCTCCCACTGATAGAATTTACATTGCTTCACGAGTGCTACCAAATTTAAATATTCTGGCATTGACAATTAGGGGAAATAAAAACTTATAGGAAGGGAACATAAAATTAAATTAAATTCGTTATTTAAAATAAATATAAATGCTTACACTTCAACACCTGTAATTAATAAAGTAAATGAAAATTCTACTTAAATAACCATCCACTTGGATAACCGAACTGAACATGTATGACATAGCACTAACATGTGTGACCGTTCTACGACATAAATGTGCTTAAACCTTTAGGAAGTTCGCTCTTTTGAAGTTAGAAATTGATTTACGTAAAAATGCCAACACCTTTATGAGGGAGAATCCTCGTAAAGGTTTCTGTCTTCCGAATAATAGCTTACATACATAAAGCTTTCAAAACAAGGCATTTATATGAAGTCTTTAGATTTTCCTTATGTAGGGAGTTCTTGATGTCACCAATATAATGCACAAAATATTGCATATATAATACGCGACAGACTACTTAGCAAAAATCTTTATCAAGAACAGCTAGAATACGTTGCGAACATTCACAAGATGTGAAGACCTGCTTCTCGTCACGGTACTGCTCGTATAAGATGTGAATATGAAATTCAGTTTTAGAATAAAATTGAAGGTTTCTTTTAAAAATCTATGAATCTTGGTAAACGATTTCTGTAAAGTTTCTGTAATTTCTGTTTGAATTATCAAACATTCGTGTTTCTGGCAATGCTAGTTTTTGCAGTTGTCATATTTTTCTTCTTTCTCAGAAGAATGTTATATATTTTTGTTACATTGGTGGAGTAAGCATTCGCTGTTTTTCTTCAGCATTATAATGTGCCATTCCCTTGAGAAATGTAATGAAGATTAAACTGTTCTCTCATTCACCTGCCTGTTCTTAAGGGGAAACACGTACCAGTTAACATGTAACAGTATGTTTAGTCCTTCAGTCACTTAGATATTTAGCTCCTTAATGACTTATACACTTCTACTTCAAAACAAAATTGTGTCAAAATAAGAATTTCGACGCGCCCAATGAGAGATAACACGCTTGTGTATTAATCTGTACAAAAAGTATCATTTATCTCACTGGAAATGTACAAACGGTCCAGAACACAGCAAGAGCTGTGACATGTATTCTTTGAAATTTATCGCAGTTAGGATTGTCAAATTAAAGTAAATGGATTACTTACCTTCTAATGTCATTTCTTAACCTGCTGGTACAAACGAAAATAATTAATTGAAACAAGAAAAGAATTTTGGGTGGAGCGCATACGAAGATATTTAATGGTTACTCTTTTACGAGTCTTACAACTCTTCATAATTTATATTCCATGTCTTGCTTTTGCTTACACAATAATCCAATTTAGATTTCTGTTGAAAGTTTTGTTAAATCAATTAGTTTTAGAATGTATAGGTATGTATCGCACTTCTTATGTCTTCTTCGCTTGTTTTTATTGTCTTCCACCTTGCTCTTTGTAAAGATTTATTTATAGCAACAGCATATTACTCGTCTACTTGAGTTTAAACAGAATGATACGTTTCTGAGATATAACTAGGCGTATAATACTAATTTATATACAAGTGAATAGAATAGTTTCAGAGAAGATATTAAAAATGATAAATGTTTCAGAAGAAATGGTAGAAGTTCAAGCTATACTCGTGAATATACGATCTCGTTCCTTTGCTGTAATTAAATTTTCCCCGAAGATTGTTAAAGCTTTTTTATTCGATAAGATCTTACTAGATAGTCGATAATACCCATTCAAAAACGAGCTGTCTTACAGTACTATGAGGAGTAATTGCTTCCATGTAAATCATCGCATAAAATTTGAGATTGTTCAAAGTTGCTTACTACTTTCAGTATCTTTCATGAGTTTACTTCGTTTATTAAATATCACGTTCTTGACGCTTACGTCACATAGAATTCGATCGAACATCAAAATAACAAAATTTAAAAACAGCATATCCTTAGAATTTTAGATAGACAGTCTCGCGCGCTGGAGATAAATTTTTTTTCCGTGCAGTGTTGCAGCTGCTCGCTTTAAAATCATTGAGTTTGTTAATCAAAAATTCGTTAAATTTTCAAAAAATATGAAATAGATAATAAAACAAATTAGAAATTCAAAATTCCAGCTTCAATTTGACCATGTTCAAATGGGGGACTGCGTTATTCAAAATTTGATGGCTTTAGGTATTGTTGTTTTTTCCCAATGCAAGAAACATGCATGAATTCATGCAAATTCTTCATTATTTAATTTTTTTAAATATAATACAGAACAATAATAGTTGGTGGCAACAATTTGGAAAGTTATATGCCATTTATAGTGATTCAGCGCAAAATGCCGTTTCAAGACTAACATCATTTTCGGGACCAGCGTACCTTTTGGACTAAAAAAAAGAGTTAATTTACATTGTCACATTGGTTTTCAGGTTTTACATATGGTATCAACTGTACATTTGGATAAAGGATATTCCCTGAGATATCGATTTGGCTGCATCCAGTTTTATATTTTTCGAATAATGTTCGAATAATCTCCTTATCTTCAATGCAGAAAGCTTTGTGTTTACAGCAGGCCAAGAGGAAGAATTTTTGACACAAAAGTCAAGAACAAAGTTTTTGGTCAAAGAATATCAGAGATTTTCGCTGTTATGGAAAAATGGAAAAAGGAAGATAACTTTGTCACCAATGTGCCTTTCCAAAGTGCAGAAAGAACGCAGTCATTTCTTCAACGTCTGTTTGACTGAAAACCAAAATTCAGTAACCGTTAATGAAGATGAAGAATATCCTGCACCTTGCAAAAGGTATAATAAAAAATGGAAGACAGAGTTAGTCGAAGGACAGAACATGGAGAGTATTTACACTGAAACAAACCACTTCTATAAGAGTGAAATTTCACTTTTTAAAAGATATACCAACGCTATAGCTCTAAACTCATAAGATTAACTACTTATTTCCTCTTTTTCTGGAAAGAGAAAATTTCAAGATTTCCATCATAACATCAGCCTTGAATAAAGTTTAGTCTGAAAGCTCAGTCAAAGGACCTGAATGGAAAACAAGGTCCCATACACGATTTTTGGTTCAGTAGTCATGTACACCATACGGTGTACGAAGATATGTTTATTGTATCCTTGAACTCCTAGAATTGGGCTTATAACCTGTTTTGTAGAGCCTTTGTTTGGAGCATCTTTTTTAAGCAATCGAGTTTAGGTAACAAGTTGAACTTACGGCTAATGACGCCTTGAGAAATTTCCGGAATTTCCAGCAGCCCCATCTGCCCCTGGATACTGGCTTAAATATCTTATAACTGTGGCTTCATTTTAATCTCAGCCAGTGTCAGTAGAGAAGAGTTTATGTTTTATAATTATATCTTTTCAGTAGAGTTATAATAATCCATTGTTCAGTTAGTATGCTTAATAGCTTTTCATTTTGTAAATTTAGTACCCTGAACTACAAGGATATTTAAAATGAATTTTGATGAATACTCTTTCTTTTAAAACATTTATTAGAAAAAAATATTTTTACGTAATATATTCACACGAGGGCGTCTCAATGGAAGAAGGCCTTCGGAGGACTTTCTAAGAAAAACTAGCTCGTGTTCGCGAATCACGAAACCTAATCATGCAATCACCTAGAATCGAACCCAAATCAAATTCCCAGTATTCAAAGTCCTTAACTATTGGGCCTCTAGTACCCACCTGTTTTCTTAGAATGCATACGTGTGTTTTAATACCTTCCATTGCTGCGACCCTAATGGAGTTCATAAACTATAGTCTGTGTGTAGAACTGCTTTAAAGTTCTTGCTCCCCCGTTTTCTTTGCATAGATGTGAATTTCTTCTCCACCATTCACTTCAAAGAACTGATGTTGATTGATATCTTTGTAAGGAGTTAACGCATTCATGTGTACGTGCATTCGATCTGAGCTGACTGCAAGGAAGGTTTTATGGAGTTCCCAATATACAATGTGAATAATAGCCAGGCTTCGTTAAAATTTTCTTCGAGAAAATTCTGCCGAAAACAGAGTTCATTTTTTACGTTTCTGGCTCCAGAAAAGCCTAAAATTTTCAACAGCAGCGTATTAGCCTTTCTTTCTATCTCCGATGACAAACTATTAATTTCCAAGCAGATTTTCCTCGCCTTTCAATACATCAATAAATTCATACTCAAAAAGACAATAATACTGAAATCTTTAACGCTAAATTGTACTTAAATTTAATTGAACAAATAAAAAATATGCTGAAAGTTTGATAGAATATTTTAAAAAGAGTTAAACTGCAGAACTTTTGAGCCGTTGTATTAGCAGAACATACCATTTTCTAATATGTTCTTATCTTTTTTTCAAAAATTAGAGAACAATCTTCTAGACAGAATTTGAAATTTGTTTCAAAAGAAATTTTAGCAAACATAGATGCATATTCTATGAATTTAAAACTGAAATGCCTTTTGCAGATGATAAAAAATAATAATAAAATAAACATCAGAAGTTAGGAATAAAAGAGAAAGAGATGGGCTTTGTCGGAATGGCAACATCAGAATGATATTCTAAAGACTGGATATAAAAATAATTTGTAATAGTATAATGTTTACGACGGAGTAGCTTATATTTTTGCTACGCGTTTTAAAGTCTAAATAAAATAATTAATATTGTCAAAATTAGATTTATTTTGAAGAATCTACTTTCTTTGTTTCAAGAATACCATTAAGTAAAATTCAATAATGTGCGAGACAAAATTTATTTCGGTATGGAATATGGAATGGTGAAAGACTGTTTACTGTATAAATGCAGAAAATACGTTTTAAAAATTACATTATGAAGCTCTAAGGAAAAGAAATGCAAAGTTCTTAAAAACTGTTTAAGAAGATAAAAATTCACAGTTTTCCAGAAATCTGAATATAATGCTATATACCATCCAAAGTAAAAAAAGATAAGAAATACAAAATTTTAAAAATATTTTAAAGAAAATTTCCTCTTTGAATTGAATGTAATTTCGAAGAATAATCCTTGCTTTTTATTAATGTGCCATATTACTTAAATTTCAGCTCTCGAAAACATACTAACAAATTGCTATTAAAGATTTGCAAATGCACTCTCAGGAATATTAGTAGATAATTTTATGGTTATCAATAAGTAGTTACAGAATGTGCAGATAGCTATAGGTTTTCTTATATTATCAACAAAAACTTTAAAGAGCATCAACTTCAAACCTTATTTTGATACACTGACATTCTGTCAGTCAGCAATCACGCAATTCAAAAACTTTGAAATATTTCGCTGAAGCAGCAAGAATTTATTTCCATCTTAGACCATTTAGATTACATATCTCTTTCTAAACCCTTAAATAATTACAAGGAATATTAATTTCAAGAAACTTCAAGATATATGTCAATAGATTCTTAATAAAATATATCGTAAAACTACGTATAGATGTTTTATCATTTACAATTAGAGGCAGCAATAAAGCAAATACTGAGTTACATAACTCACTGGAATGAAAAGCCTCTGTAAAGATTAGATGTCCCAAAGAAAATGTAAGACTTATCAAGAAGAATACTAATTGCAGAAAATTTTAGAATGTGAATCAATAAATTTCTTAATAAACCCCACATATACAAATAATTTTGTCAGCTGTACGCAGCAATCCAGTGAACAGAAACTGGTGCGGGAAGAAGTTGATCATCTAAATACATTACGATCAAGTAGACTAGTGATCTACATAAGCGAAAAGAACCTCTAACCTTCTTTGGAAAGAGACGACTTAGACAAAAATCAATTCCCCCTCTTCGTCAAGTTCCATCTCGAGCTGTGGCGATCGACCCTCTGTTACCTGTTCACGCGGAGGGCTCTTTCTTGCCCCCACTGTCGTTCGGCACCTGCCGACAGAGGTCCGGTTGGTCCTTCGACCAATGAGATTTCACCGGTGTTTGTGGATCTGCGGTGCCGGTCGCCGACTGAGCCAAAAGGGTGGTCGAGACGACCCGAGAACGCACCTTGACGGGAGAGTTTTAAGAACATTCTCACTTGCCTCTCTTCCTCTTGTTCCGTTGAGATTAGCGAAAGCGGAGGATATCCCGTGTGTGTGGAAAGTGCCGCCGTCCGTCGGCAGGTCGAGGCCATGCGGTGAACATGCATCACCGCCCGCTGACCTCTCATCTTTTTGCACATTTGCATTTCGCGCTTCTCATCTTCTGCATCCTCAGCTCCACAGATCATTTCAGGTGAGTCCGCTAAGCTTTCCTCAGTGACTTTCTTAAATAACTGAGTTCAGATTTATCTTTCGTAGTAATGGGTATAAAATAATTAAAAAAAATTCTTTAACGAATTGAATTCTAATTGTCGAAGTTAATTCTTCTAAAAATCTATATATTCAATCTTGCATGTGGAAGAATTCTTTTAATAACTGAGTTGAAATTTTTCTGGGAATATATATAAAATACTACACAAGTGTAAAAATTTGTTAAAAAACTGTCTGGAGTTAATTCGCCTGAGAATATAAGAACTATCTATCTGAGGAAGTTTCTTTAATTGAGTTGAAATTATTCATGTGGAAATGAGCATAAAATAATAATTTTCTTATAAAAATTGTTAATATTATCTCGCATGGGAATACGTGGAAAATAATATTTTACTTGAGAAAATTACTGAAACTTATTTCTAGCGAAAATGTATGTAAATACTGTATGTAATTTTACTTATAGAAATTGTTGAATTTTATCTGGTAAGACAACGCATATGAAATAATATTTTGCATATAAAAACTTGAATTTTATCTCAAGTGGGAATACGTGCGAAATAATATTTTACTCATAAAATTAGTTTAACATTCGAAAATTAACTCAACTGACAATTGCTGCAATGGACTTTTATCTTACTGAATTCCTCGAACAAATGAGTGGAAATTTATCTCGTGTGGTAATGCATATAAAATAATATTTCACTAATAAAAATTTGTTTACAAATAGATAAATGACTTCAGATGGCTTATATCTTATGCCGTTAATAATACATGATAAATTTAATTGCATTCTTGTTTATTGCTACAAAAACGAATTTGAAAAATTTAAGAACCATAGTTACCAAAAACCGAAGCAATATTAAAGCATTTAATATTGCATTGGCTGTATTTCTGAAGAAAATGATTCAGTACTTTTTACCGCACGTATTGTTATTCGAACATTTAAAATTCCTTTGCTTTTTACTTGAATGGCCAGCAAATTTATCGTTTGGCAAAAATCTCTTTAAAAACCACATTCTTTCAAAAGACAGAAATTGAAAACAATGATTTACAAAGATTAGCCTGCTTGAACACTGGGTAATCATTTACTACGCTTAATTTTCAGAAATAATTAAAATTACATGAAAGTTATTCTCGTGAAATTTTATTTGTGAGCATTTTATTCAAATTTTGCTTTTGTTACTTGTGCATATTCGCTTGGTGTGAATCTTATTCCACTCTGTTTACAAAACGGAAAGAAATATAACCCTAAATTCTAACAATGACGACGCCAGAAATAGGCATTCTTATTCACAGATCTCACGAATCTTTAAAGAGATTCAATAATACGCAAACCAAATTTTCGAGCTTTTGCCATCAATCAAACGATTCGGATACTGGTCTAAAATGCAGTTAACTATTTTAAAACTTTGAAATGATTATTTTTATTGGAGCACAACAGAAGCGATCACTAAAAATTTAACGCGTATTTTGGAATTTCAGTGGACCTGGATGACTAATATTAGTTTGTAGAACCCCTAAGTGTAACAATCTAAATTTCCTGGAGGGAATTTATTGTTGCGTTATTTAACGTTAGCCTGTGGTAATTCTTGAAATATTCGTCATTTTAATGTAATTAAATATTTTTAACACTTTTTTTTCCTTTTAACTACTATCTTAATACGAGCGTTTCGAAATGTTTGAGCAATTCTAAATTAGAAAATTCGAGAGATTCGAAACTGTTTTAGGATTTGAATTCAGATCCGAGAAAAGTTGGAATAATTCCCCTTCTCTAGTCAAAGGTATTATTTTTAAATGCGAAGGAAAATGGAAGTTGTCTCTGTTGGAAGGAAAAATTAGTATTTAATATAGATCGCACGTAATGTAACACATAAAAATGTATAAATAGCAAAGGAATCGAAAGACTGGTCGTACATGTTAATATAAATATAAATTAATATTGGTTTCGAGTTCAGTTAGTAAAGGATATAAATCTATATATTACATTCTGTGAAATACACTTAAAAATAGACAGAAATGCTTGAATTGGTCTCTAACTACAAAGGGTATCCCATATTTGTTTAGATAATTTCCATAAGAAGTTTAGCTGTCAGTTACTATAATATTTTGTGCTTAGTGCGATTAGTTGCAATTAATGATAATTTTAATCTGATCATATTTTATGATAATATTTTGTTTGACTGTTCCTATGCTTCATATTTTTATACTTATTAATCTTTGAATGCTTAAAAAATCTAAAATTTTAGTACCTTAGTTTGCTGTTCTTTATGTTAATTGTAATTGCAGCGCTGAACATTTCCATAAAATCTACTTCTTCTACCTATGTCAGTTATTGCCCAATTTGTCAGCAAATTATCGTCCTGATTCAGTATAAGGAACATTCGAAAAAATTTCCGCTAAACTTTTATTTGACCAGCATTTGTCATTTTACATCTATAAAGGAAAATTGTAAAATATAAAAGGTCGATACTTTTCGACATTAACATTTTCCACAAATCACTTGCCTTGCGGATATATGATGTCAAGTTTTCTTAAAATAAGATACTTGGCTTTATCTTTATACAGCCAACTACAGAAAGTGAGCCTACTCCAGTATTTTCTGGACACTATGCGATCAATACGGTTGGTGCCTGGCGCCAAAACTTGTATTAATAATTCAAAGCGAAATTTGCCTTTATTTAGTAGTCGCTTATGAAAACGTCTAAAACTATCGCCTTCCAAAAATTACTACCCTATGCGTCTGTTTATGTCTGCTATGCCTGGAGTTGGTCCTGATGGATGGAAATCTGAAGCAATTTCGAAGCAACATAACATTTTTTCAAACATCCTAAACGAGATCATGAAATAGGTTCCTTTGAGAGCAATCTCCAACAGCAAGGCACTCTTTTTACGCAATCAAGGGATGAGTTTGATATTCGCTAAACTTCTTGTGCGGGTTTCACATTTGCGTTACCTGCTGATCTGACCGAATAGATGAGACATAAATCGAAGGGTCCATAAAACACGGTTTAACGTAATTGTTAGGAGTAGTGAAAATAATTGTCATATACTTACAATATGATTTCAATATAGTATTTCATAAAGAAATGATATATTATGCCAAACAAATACTATTAACAACAACTGTTTCACGCAATAAAATTTTAACTTAATGATGCAAATTATTTACATATATTGATATGTTATGCTCAATGCGCATCCTCAAATTTTATACGATCTTAATTGTGTCTTCTTAGGTTCAAAGCAGCATGTTGTTAAAAATTTTATCAGACAATTCAAAGATTTTCCAAGTAAAATAGCAGTGATTAAGAAAGAGAGTAATCCTAACCGCAACTACTTCTCAGAAAAAATTCCATTCCATTCGGTATTTCAATAACCGACGGCTATTTGCCATCAATAGCTAAGAGTTCATGAACTTTTAAATAGAACAATTCTACCACCTGGCCAGTTTTATTTATTGCTTTGTCACGAACAGTTCCATATAATTTCATGCTAAAATAGTTCTAGTCGTATTCGTTTGTTTCACTTCCATTTATATGTAAATAGTTAAATATCTAACTGAAAAACTGTTATTTGCATTTAATACATATCTAAAATAATATTTCAATAAATATTGTTATAGTTTACATTTCTGAGATATTTCTTGATTAGGCAGCAGTGATTAAAGAATGTTCCAACAGGCGTATTATTTAACAACAAAATATATGATCATCTTAAACAAGGTGTTGTGCTTTATTATACATAGGCTGTCAGCACATTTTTAGATGATTTTCATTGTATTTGCAAAAATATTTTATCTAAAATTCTTGTATTTTAATCATTTTTTTGATAACCTTTATTATTCAATATGTTTTATACCATAATTTACAAGCCAAGCCATTTGTATTATCGGAAGGGATATTTTATCCCATTCCTCTTGAACAGCTTTTCGAAGTCCAAGGAAGGTTGTAGGCCGACATTTGGAGAATCCACTTTTTAAAAGTCCAAAAGCGCAAATATCCGGGAGTGATACATCAAGAAATTTAGTAAGGATATGAGTGAAGAGTATGGTCTTAAAACCCGTTTCTTGTTCCTTTTTGTTCCAGGAAATTAACAGTGGATTTTGGCCTGTGTCTGCTTGCTTTGTCTTGATACAATTCTACTGATTGATGGCACTGTGGCTGAAAAGGAGACATTTCATATTTAAAAATTGGGTATAAAATATGTTCATAGTGGAGTTCATCTCAATGTTTTCCTCCGCTACCTTTATTTTTTCATTGCCGTTAAATTTAAAAACCAGCAACAATCAAAATACCTTTGAAAAACTTTCTTTAGATTCTTTGAAACATGTTTTAAGATATTTTTCTCCTCTTCGATGATAATAAATGAATATATTTTTATTGCATTCATTTAAATACACCGAAGATTCATCTGTTGTGACAAAATTTTTCCATTTTTGTCTGGATAAATGTTTCACATAAAGAATTCTGCAGGACGTTCAGCGTTCGGCGATATGTCGTGGAGGAAGAGGATGTGCATTATGCTTTTTTTCCTCCTTTTTAAGATTCAAATCAGAGATTGTTTACGGTTGACGCTGAGCATTTTGATGATTTTGCAATTGTCCTTTGACTTGAATTGCATTAATGTAGTTTGTTTTAATATTAAAGGTCTTATCTTTACAACATTCAAAACATTCCGTTTTTTTTCTTTCCGATATGCATTTGAAACAATTCTTCCATTTGAAGCCAAACTGTGATGTTTATTCCAATTTGATGACAACATTACCTATCGTAGCTTTAGATATCGAAAATCAATGGCTTTCTCAACCTAACAATCAATACTTCTAATTTTTTTAATAACTAGATATGAATAATTTTCTTCGGAAAGAGTACAAACATAGTTTTCCATCTGTTGCTTCTTCAATAGTGCAATTTTGCATGAAAACGAAACAGTCGAGTAGCAGACGATATGTCGTGGAACTGTATTAAAAAATACAGCTATATAGAACTGCAGCTATATTCAAAAATACAGCTGCAGTTAAAAAATTAATTTGCTATAGTCCCTTAATGGACTATATTAAATTAAATTTTAAAAAAAATTAAATTTAAAATGTTGGTTAACATATTTTTATCTTATATATATATTCTTTATTCAATGGCATGCCAAGATGCTTAGAATTTGATTCTAAATTACTAAATACTTCTTCTTGAGAACTTTCTTAATTCCATTTTTTTATCTTTGGATATATATACATCCAGCGTCTTTCAAAATAAATGAAATTCACTTTTAACCAGCTGAAACGAAGTCGATCCTAATTGCAACTAGCAAAAGTTTTGGCATATTTTAATTTAAGCGAACAACCCATATTGATTAAACAAGGCTACAATAAGTCATAGATGTAAATGAAGCTTTTATCTGTAGACTTATAAACTTCTTCTAAAACAGATATTTATCATTTAAAAGCTTTCTCAAAGGTATAATTCGTCAATAACATAATGAAAAGTGGTTATGAAAAGAAATTTTTGTCCGTTCGTTGGTAATCTCATAAACGAGTTTTAAAACGGAAGATTTTTCAAATCTTGATGGTCTTATAACCAAATTCTAAAAGGAAATTTTTATTCCTTCTTTGATGATCTTATAAAACCAATCCTAAATGAAACGTTTTCCCCGTATCTTAGCAGTTTTATAACCGAGTTCCAAAACGAAATTTTTGTATGTCTCGAGTGGTTTTATAACCAAGTATTAAAACAAATTTTAATTTGCGAGTATTGGCTATAAAAAGAAAATTCCGTCTGTTTCTTTGTATTCGTTATAAGAGAGTTCTCAAAGAAACTTTAATTCAAGTGTATTGTCATAATTTTTTTTATCTAAAATGAAATAACTGTAATGAGAAATAATTGTGAAAACAAACTTTAGTCAAACCGATGCTACTTTAAAATTCGACGTAATTTAATTTAAAATATCTATTTTATTATTATTTTTTAAATTTTCTGATAAAGCTGTAGCGAACAAATTGGTTTTTAATTCTAACCTTAAGCATAAACACTCAGAATAGTAAAGCTCCTATATCAGTAACAACATATTTTATATTGTAACAAGACCTGCCAGACCAATAGCAGTTATTTATTAAAGTGACCTTGTTCAGAGATAAAACTATGACGTAAGATTTTCTTTTTGTAGTTAGAATGAAAGCAATTCATTAAACAAGTTTAAAAGAAATCTAGTCTCATTCTTCTTGAGCACACGAACATCTGTTAAGGTGTAGAAAAATTCGTACTCTTGAACCTGTTAAACGAGACAATCCAACAACAAAAAAAAACAAAAAAACGAAGAATTTTTATCTTAAAGTCAGGATAAATACTTTCTTACACATAAGCATGACATGTATACTAATATAAATCAAAATCAATTTCCCTAATGTCCCTTACCTACTTAACGTTAATGTGTACAATAAATATTGCTTATATTATTTGTGAAGTTATACTTGATTTTAGTTGAAAACTCGAACCTGTTTGGCAAATCAGAAAAAAAAAACTCTGAAAGGTTTCAGATTTTAAATTACGCGGAGTTTTTTTAACGTTTTGTGTATCTTTATTTATTAAATATCATGTTCATAAACCATGAAATTCAGCTCAACAGCAATATCGCAAAATAATTTTTAAATGAGCATATCTTTAGAATTTCCGATACAGGGTCCCGAGCGCTGGAGATAAAAAATGTTCTTTTTTTTCCGTACAGTGTTGCCTTTGCTCGTTTTTAAATCGTTTAGTTTTTTAATCAAAAATTCGTCATGTACAGCTAAGAACACAAGAACTTGCAAAAGATCGTTATTTTGTCATGTCTGAAATATCTCCAAAATTGCCTATTTTTGGAAAAACAAAAAAATATGAAAGCTTTCAGTTTTTATACTACGCCCAAAGGGACGGTTTTTTAAAGTTTTGTGTGTTACTTTTATTTAATATCATGTTCTTCGCACTTAAACCATAAAATTCAATTCAACAGTAATATCGCAAAATACAAAGAGTATATCTTTGGAATTTCCGCCACACAGTCTCCTTTTTTCCATACAGTGTTGACATTGCTTGCTTTGAAATCCTTGAGTTTCTTAATCAAAAACTTATAAATTATTTACAAAATATGAAATAGATAATAAAACAAATTCCAAATTTGGGCTTCCGGATGCCCATATTCGGGTGGAAACGTGCGTTATTCAAAATTCGATGGCTCCAGGTACCGTTGTTTTACCATAAATGGAGAAAGATATATATATTTATGTAGATTCTTCATTATTCTATTTCTTTAAATATATTTCAGGGCGATAACATTTAGTGGAAACAATTTCAAAAGTGATTCACCATTTATAGTGAATCGACGCAAAATGCCGAAAGAAAATTAATAGCCCTTCTGAGTTAACGCTCCTTTCGGCTGAAACATCTGAAAGGTTTCAGATATTAATGGTCGCCCAAAAGGGTTTATTAAGGTTTTTTTTACGCTCTCGTTGAGCTCACAGTCTGCCAGTCAGATCTTGCACCCTTTCCTAATAACCCATTTTTTTTCTCTTTTCTCTTTTTAGCTTTATTATTAAGCATTGTTTTCTGTGCACTTACGCCACATACAATTTCACAGCAAAATCACAAAATTATTAAAAGCTGCATAGCAAGACACTTAGAATTTTCGATGCTGTGTTAAGGGTTGGCATAACATTTATATATTTGTTTAGTCTTTCTTCAATTCATCATGTCATGTTTTCTTAGCAAGATAGGCAACAAGAATTTTTTTGTCTTTTACTTATTGACTTTTTTGTGTTAACTTTATTTTTTAAATATCACATTCTTTGCACGTACGCTACATAAAATTCAGTTCAACAGTGAGATCGCAAAATATATAAAAACATCATACCTTTAGAAATCTCGCAGTGTGTAAGAGGCTAGCGTACATATATTTATATTCGGTTGTACTATTTTTTTTAATTATGTGCTGTTGCGGTCAGCTACCTATCATTATCATAAATCTGAATCATTATCATAAAGAAGAAAAGTATATAATGATTTTAATGAGTCCAGCTAATGTAATTAGTGTAATTTCATGAAAAAGTTGAATATTTCTAATCAGACATCTTGTGATTTTAATACATATTTATTTAAATCAATCACATTGAAAACTAGAAAAAAATTCTTAATAGCAGTGTTTGTTACTTTTAAATTGCTTAAATTTTTATTTAATAAACTTTCAGATTAAACCTGAAAGTATCTTAGGTTTCTTTTTCAGAATCATGCGTGGAAGATAAAAGTATTTTATTTCCGGCCGAGGTAACACGTTGCTTCCATAAAATCCAGATTCTCCATTAAAACTGAAAGATATCTTGCATTTTTTTTTTAATGGCAAAGGTCTCACGGGCTGCAGATAAAAATATTTCATTTCAAATTGCGTTGCCACTGCTCGCTTTCAAGTCTTTGAGTTTGTTAATAAAAATTCATTAATTTTTTGCAATATATAAAATAAATAATACAACAAACTCGAAATTCAAACTTCGGCCTGTCAAATGCACGTGTTCGGATGGAGGAATCTGTTATTCAAAATCTGATGGCTCTAGGTAACGTCGTTTTTGCCGCACAATCGGCGTAATGGTTAGTGACGCAGAATACCGTAAGGAAGGGTCGGAGTTTGAGCCCTGGAAAAGACGTGGATGTTTTCAAATGTATAGTGTCTGTGCGGCATGGGGGCAAAGTATATATGCGGTGAGCCGAAAGTCTTCTCAAGAGGATAGGTAGAGAGAGCCTCGGAACCGTCCTCCCGGATGCTCCACTTCAAATTTTGAGCAAAATCTTACTGTCACCTTTACGGTACGGAAGGCTGTTGTCAACGGCAGGTGCAATCTTGCCTCCTTGCCCCGATGAATTGCGTGTGCTTGATCTCATTCCGACAAGCGATATTAGTAAAAACAAGAACCGTCGTTTATTTTTCATAATGCGAAGAACATACATACATACATGCAGATTCTTCATTATTTAATTCCTTTAAAAATAACATAAAGCGATAATATTTGGTGACAACAATTTGAAAAGTGATACGTCGTTTATAGTGAACCAATGAAATATCCCATTTAGAAACTAATAGCTTGCTTTGGGCTAAAAATAAATAAATAAAAAAAAGCATTTAACTACAAAAATAGGAAATTTTATTTACAGTGGGGCAGGGGAAAAGTTGGTATTACACTTTTTAAAGATATCTACAATAATTAATAAAGTATGCAATTACAGCTGACCGAAATTCAAGTTTTATACTGATTTTCGACGCTATGTATTAGATTGCCCAAGAGTTACTTTGGTAATAAAATAACACCTTCAGCGATGAATAGGACCATGAAATTTTTAAAGAATGCTAAGTGCGTACTGAAATGATGTAAGTCGTCGATATATCGAGTCTCACACAGATTCCGTCGCAGTGGTCTCAGATTCAAAAAGCACACTGGCCGAAAGCTCAATCAGAAAACAGTTGACGGTCCAGAATACTTTTTTGAAAAAAATTTAAAATATTTTTAACAAAACAGAAAAAATTTTTTTTTAAAATTTCACTTACTGAGAATTTATCAAAACATACATGAACAATAACAGTAAAGCACAAAGGAAAAAATTAAAATGTATATTTACTTTCTACTAAACTCTAATGGTTGGTACACTGCAAAAAAAAAGGGGGGCAGTTCTATATCTTCCGTTCTACTGGGCCAGTTGACGAAATTGAAATTACGTTTTCCATGTCTCGAAAGCGTGACTTAGAATATATATTAGATTTTTATATAGCTTTGTTCTAAATTAGGTATTTTGATACAAAATCGGACTTTTTCTGAAATAACATACTAAATGTTTTCCATATTTCGATTCTACGACTCAAATTATGCCTAAATATTAAATTTTGTAAAATTTGGTGCGAAATTTACGAAGAAATTTAAAAATTTAACTCGGCGAATTTTTTTCAGTTTGCGCCAAGAATAATTCACTTGGCAATCTTCTTAATACGTTGCAACCTATTTTCCCATCCATCGTGCATGAGTGAAAAAAAAGTCATATCATTCCTACCTTTTTACATTGTGGATGAGCGGAAGAAAAGTCACCGTTCTTACTTTCAAATAATTTTAACAAAATGCGTAAACCAGATTTCCGTTATTATCGTTTTCAACAAATATGCCAAATTTCAAAACGCGCCAATATATAAATTCACGTATATCTTCGGAAATTTTGAATAAAAAGCTCTAATGTTTTACAGGTATGCTTAGAAATACATCTACTTTAAGATGATTGTAAAAACTGTATAGGTTGTAATTCAAAATGTTTTCGAAAAATTTATAAAAATTATTTAAAAATACGAATTTAAAAAATAAATCATAAAAAATGGGCGAATTTTGTTTGGTATGAACCTAAATTTCGAACTGTGTAAGAAGGAATCGAATAAGTTTCATAAAAAAAAAAGAGTTAGTAATAAATATATGTCAAATTCAATTAACATCGAGGAGCTAAAATTTTGAAAACTGCTCATGAGATTTTTATTTATTTTTTGCTCGTGGGCTGTTTGGCATAATTTGAGTCATAGAATCGAAATATGAAAAAAAGTTGGCATGTCATTTCAGAAAAGTCCGATTTTATGTCAAAATACCTATATTTGAGCAATGTTATATATAAATCTAATACATATCCTAAGTTGCGTTTTCGAGAAGAAAAACGCAATTTGAATTTCGTCAATCGGCCCAATAGAGCGGAAAATATAGAACTGTCCTTTTTTTTTTTTCGCAGTGTACCTACAAGAAATCTTTTTCGGGCGATACTTTGTAATTTAAACGCATTCATAGCTAAATATTAAATTTCAAACAACATTTATTTCAGGCAGATCTAATATATTTAATTAATCACTAAACAGCTTACTTTTAACCTTAACTGGAAAACCGGAAACTTCAGAAAACAGAACCATCACCAGCTGTTGGCTTGGAAACATAAGTTTTTGATTGTCCCAAAGTGAGAAATCTTTCTACCTTACCTAGTCACATGGTCTGGCGTACAAGCTTGCCACTGACAAAGACCCAACCAATCTATCTTATCTTTTCTCCGTCAATGTAAGTGCAGACCATATCTTTACACCTCTAAAACCATAAGCTTCGTATTTGTAAATATGTAATTGAAATTTATTCGCGGGCCACACAAAATTATTTTGGGGGCCGTCGGTTTGAGACCACTATTCTATCGGATATTAATTTGGAGAAAATGCGGGCCACTGCAATCGCTGGATTCCTTCACTGTCAGGGCAATAAGTTATTGGTGCAGCGTGATGGAGATGATTATTATCACCGACATGAAGGAAATTATTACCGATATCACCCTAAACAACTTGATATAAAGATGTAGAGCCTCATCTCTGTATATTTCAGCAAATAAAGCTGTACTGATAAAAATATGTTAGTCCGCGAGGCAAAATAATAGTTTATTCACTGCGGCAAAATAATAATGTAGGTCAAAATATTGCCAGTCTGTACCATGTTTCCACCATTTTTGTGCCGATGACTTTCTTGGATATTTTCAAGAGCTATTGCATTTCTTTTGCTCCCATTACATTTTAACACTTCTGGAATCCCTCTCCAAGCTAAAATGAGACTCTCCAGTGAACAGAACTCGGCTCCAGTTGTAGAGTCATTAGATTTTCTTGACATGAAAAAGTGTGCAGTGCCCTCTCCGGGATTCCAACAAGACCTCCAGAAATTGTGCCGAGTGTACTACCATTACACCACGAAAGAATGCTGGAAGAAGGGAGAAAACACCCTACACAGTTAATGATACTCCAGCCACGATTACCTCTGTCCTTCAACAATTAGGTATATTTCTCAGCCGGAATTAGCATGATACAAATAATGGGTTTCCTTGCATTAATCTCTTTTTTATTCCTGTATCTTACTGTGTGTCTGGATAGTTGAGTTTCTATAGCTGCAGAGAACTACCTAGCAATCTAGACCAATGTCAGTTGTGTATTTTGTTTAGCAAAAATTTCGTTGACAAATAACGGTCCTAAGTGTCCGTGGAGGCACGTTTTCTATCTTGGCCTGGTTATCTGCATGCATCGCATGTGTGTTTAAACCCTTTCCAGATTTCTGGTATAGTATTTTGGTTATTTTAGGTGTTTACAGATATGTATCAATGTCTTCCTGCTTTCATTCTTCCACTCGTACGCCATTTCTCCAAATCCATCAAATGTCTTCTCAACTTCCACATGTGAAAATTTGATCTAGCTACTCCTAGAAACCTTGAATTTAGAATTTAAAGCACCCTTGCACTTCTTTTTATACGTTCTGAAAGAACGAGAGTTAAAATTTGCATATTCTATGTAAGTGAATTCTATCGGACTATGTGAAAAGGTTGAATTATCAACCAATTACCTTTCATTGAATTTTACTTAACAGAAGTAGCAGAAAGTACCCTTTTACAGTTGTTCCTTTAATTTTCCCCCCAGCGTATTACATTATAGCATAGCACTCGAGGGCTATCTTTTTAAAGGGAGGAATGCTTTCGAGGTAAACTTCCTCAGTTAACTGGCTCGTATTAAGGTTGCACGTGGGCAAAACCTCGAACTACGAAGCTTCACTTTCTCACATGTTAGGATGCAATTAAGTATTGTTAGCGCATCCACTCGGCGTCACTCGTCTTTCTATCTCGTCTACTTTTCTACAGTGCTTGCGCTGTTTGAAATCATAAAAGACAGAAACCAAAGTCATAATTAAAGCTGGTAAAATTCTGGTTACTACCTTAAATATACCTAACAGTTATGTCTCATCCGTGCTTTAAACACTCACTTCCAAAAGTTTAACACAAAGCTGTAAAATGCAAAAAAAATCAACAAATATTGCTTTGATTGACACAAACTTCGGCAGGAAAGTAGCATATATATTTATGCATAAAACAAAATCAATAATTATATACAGAAATGAAAACAATATTAAATTTTTGTAAGTTATTAGATAATGACATACTGGAGACTTAAACAAAATTATGTATAAGTGAAAATAAACAGCATAAAAGTGTTAAGTGAAACAGTAAACAGTGTTAAGTGAAAATAAACAGCATAAAATGAAAAAAAGGACATTAATGGGGTATGTGATCCCCCCTCATCTGTATACAAAGTTTATACCTTGTGACCATGCTTTCAATTAGGTGGTCAACCACCGCAGAATTAAGCAATCGCCATTCTTCTTTTAGAGCAGTTTCCAGCTCAAAAAGAGTCGCTGGAGGTGGGAAACGTAAAGATACAGCACGGCCGACAACATCCCAAAGATTTTCAATGGGATTAAGGTCGGGTGAATATGCTGGCCACGCCATACGCGCAATTCCTTCACTCTTCAGGTAGTCATCGACGATGTCAGCTCGATAGAAACGTGCGTTATCGTCCATTAAAACAAAAGTAGGGCCAACTGCTGCAGCATACAATCTCACAATGGTTCTAGGACTTCATCTCGATACCGGAGAGCCGTCAAAGAATTCCGTTTAAAGATGTGCAGGTCGGTGCCGTATCGTAATGAAATCCCTGCCCACACCATAATGCTTCTGTCTCGGAATGCGTGATGTTCGGTGATGTTTTGGAACTGATTGCGTGTTCGTTGTTCACGCCACATCCTTATAGGATTGTCATCTAGCTCCAGAGCAAAACTTGACTCATCAGTAAGCATGACATTGCCCCAGTCAGACACATTCCAATTGACATGCTCCCGGCACCACTGTAATCGTGCCCCTCTTGATTGGACGGATAGAGGAACAAAATCTCGAGGTACCCGAGCGTACAGTCTACTCATATTTAATCTTCGGCGTACAGTAGCTGCAGATATCGTCTCACCAATGGACGCTGTAAACATAGGTGTCACACGTGTAGAGGTCGCTCTGCGATTCCGCTTGGCTACAATAGGAATATATCGATCTTCCGCGGGAGTTGTAACCCTTGGTCGACCGGCTACTGGCCTTCGGACAACTGTCTGTGTGGTTTGGAATTGTTTCCATAAACGTGAAATTACAGAATGATGAACGTCGAAGAAAAGTTCAACATCTGTGATCGACTGTCCTTCTTCAGTGCGCCTCACAGCACGTCAGCGCTCAGAATCTCCTATTCGTCTTCTGGAAGTCATAGAAACATGTATGTCTTGAAAACAAATTGTACGAAAGGTTTAAACACCTTCTATCAGCACTTACAATCAACTTCTGTAACCCTTCATAAAGCTGGCTTCTTATAAAACTGTCTCGTTTGCATATTTCTTGACATGAAAGCGTGATTAGCTGTTACCTAACATATTTGCATATTCCATCTACCTCTGCAGCGAATTGCATCCTCTTCAATTCTGATTGTATCCGGTTGTATTCTGATGTATCCGGTATCCAAACTGGAAGAAACCATAGACGTTTATGAGTACATAGCGCCTCTGAGAGGTTCGTTGTTGGGAAAGATGGCTAAGATGCTCTCGGACTCGTTCCCTGGAGGATTCTCTTACAAATTTGGGACGAAGGTGATCAAATTAGCACGATTGCCCAAGACTTAAGCCAATGACAGACTTAATCCTTGCATCTTTAGTCACGAAAAACTCGGTGGAATTGTCTCTTGGAATCTGATGTTTTTATCAAACAAGTGAGATAAGTCACAACAACAATTTAGTCAAAAAAGCAGGCGCTTGATTTTTTTCATCAGCGTAGATTAATGCATAACAGATAAGTAAAATGTAGATTTCTGGCAAATTAAAATTATCTCGTATATGATTAGTCTTGTTAAATTTGTTCTTTTATTGCATGAACGAAGTGGGCATACTGACTCGAGTTCTTTCGTAAATGATACCTTTTACGATTAATTTTCATCTTCTTCACTTGTAAGAAAAAAAATTGTTAAAAAGGTTTCACTTGTAAAGTTATATAATCTCTGAATCACTAGACGTCTAACAATTCAAACCATCGCAGATAAAATTTCTTTAGAAAAAACGCAAGGTGTAAAGGGACTGTTGTAATCGCCTACATTTTTACAATAGCTTTCAGGGGTGTTACTTCGTTTTCTGGGTGTACAAGAGGCCCTCCGAGATTGCTAGGAAGAAATAAAAAGGGAGGAAGTTAATAGTTCTTGCACATTGCCCTAAATAACTCTAATTTTTGTGTAAGTGACAAGGTGAATACACACAGTGAATCTAAATGGTCTTGAAATTTTGTCCTTTTTTTGCTGTTTCATAAGTACAGTATAAGACGTGCAATTTGACTTTATATTATTTATTTATTGCTGCTTTGAAATACGTTTTTTTAGCTTATAATGGAAGTTAAGCGAGACTTTTGTTGAATTCGCTTTAACTCAAAATAAGTACGCTTATTAAAAAACTTTCTTTTTCTCTATCACCTACTTTTATTTAATGACGTCAAGAGCCCAGAAATTGTTACTTGCTCATTAATACTAATTACTCCGCTGCTTACTATTAAACAAATACAAATAATAATAAATATATTTCTATTTAAACCTCTTAGAAAGGCGTTTTTTGTTTTCCGTGAGTAGATTGCATACCTGGAGAAATAAATAAGTTTTGATACTTGGGAGGTATATTTGTTGTAAACTTTGTGTGCGAGAAATTCAGCGAAATAAATGAACTAGGGCCCGTGTGATATTAATTTAAGCTAAAATAAAATGATAGCTTTGGGGGTTGCAATTTCCTTTTCATCTTTTTATATTTGCAATGTTTTAAACAAACTTTTTTCAAATTTTTAAGACTTTAAAGTTGACTATAATTTGAAATTTTTAAATGGTTATTTTTTAAACTTATTCAGAGTTAAATAACGTTTAATAATATGAACATCGAAGCTTATATTTAAAAAAAATTATCTTGAGGGAAAAACAGACTTCATTTTTTTTATCTTGTAATTAACAGCCTTTCATCCCTTAAAGTGGGTCGATAAAATGAGTGCCAAGTTCGTTTGGGGACTAAACACTGGAGGGGGGGTCCTGAGACAAACTGGCTTCTTGTCCGGGGCATATGCTGACGCACTTCGTGGCCCAAAGATCAAGAAAGTAGAGAAAGGGCACTGCAGGCAGTGACCCATAGGGCTGCTGCGCCACTGAGTTTAGTTGTCATTAAGAGAATCTTAAGTCTAAACTTTAGATTCAATATAATGCGCTTAAAACAAATTTGAACAACAAGTAAAAGCATACATGAGTTTGATAGACGTTTCGATACAGTAGTACTTATCACATTATGGAAAAATCGGACTTATCGAAACTGCAGACTTGAAAAATGAGCTATACCCTCACCAGGATTCGAACTTCGGACCTTCCAATTACTAGTCAGATGTGCTTTTCAGTTACAGCCCGAAGATATGCGGTAAGAAGGGAGAAAACGTGCAACACTAATATCCTAATTAAGTCTTCAGTGAGTAAATCAGTAAATCAGGATAAAAGCACATGCCAGTTCTTCACTCTGAACAGGCAGCCTTTTACCCCGAAGTTGGCATTTGAGTGTAGATGTTCAACATAATGATTCGACAAAATATTTTGGCTTACATCCTCTATCCATGCTTAAAATGGAGGAAACGCGAGGAACATTTGAAAAATAAAGCCTTGAGAAGATTCTTTGTCTTAAAACGTCTGGCTAGCTCAAGGTGGGCCGTTCCATATTGAACGTATAATTTGTAAGTAGTCGTCAATATCTCTCTGTCACAGGCCCACCCCACCTTATTATTATTATTATTGGTTATTATTGCGAGATCCTCATTACGGTTCTGAAGAATGTAGTCCAGATCTTCGAAGTTTTCCAGAATCAAGCGTTACGCATAATTACTGGGCCAGTGAGATCTACTCCTATTCTTGCAATTCCTTTAACTGGTTTGGAAGCTGTTCATGACTGTATTACGAGAAAAGCGATCCTATTATACCAAAGGCTGGTGCGCTTACCCGACAGCGCTTTTTAAAGGAACTATAATAATGAAATTTTCAGAAACGTTAAAACTCATATTGGCTTTATCCAGGCCGCTCAGAGAGCATCTGGCGATTTGGAATTAAGCCGAGATTATCCAATTTTACCTCTTCCCCATTTTTTCTTGGACTTTTTGAATTTGAATCTAAATCTTGATCTCATTCAAAAAGCTGTTAGAAACGAAATGAATCACAATTCAGATCTATTTCAACTGCAAACTATTGGAGTTCGCTATCCTTAAAATGAGTAGTTGCATGTCTACACTGATGTTAGAAAGAAATCGCTGTGCTGGAGCAGGTATCCATAGCGAGCTTTTTAGTTTCTATTTACAGATGAGCCTCTTACCTATGCCTTTGATAGGGAAATCGAAACCATTGCTGTGGCTATTCAGCACTGTCGACTCGTAGCCGTTCTTTTATAAAGGCAATCATATTGTCACATTCCAAAGTGCGCTTCAAGTTCTTCTGAATAATCAAAATAGTTCCCAAAGAATCTTAGACTGTAAGGCTTTGCTAAATGCAATGGCACACAGAATTTCTTTCCAATGGATTTCAGTTCATTGTGGAATTCTGGGAAATAAAAAAGCTGATACATTGCCTAAGAAAGGAATTTATAAGGTATTTCTTCCGCCTTCTTCGCATGCCTTCGGTCAGCACGCTCGGCGCGTATTCGAGAGGTCCATTGCTCATTTTTCACAGCTCCTGCTTCGAAATAACCGGATGACTCTGCAAACTTTGATAATATAACGCATTAATCGATCGCTTTCTTTTCATGAGACTAAATTGTTTGTTAACCTGACTCTTTAAGAAAATTCTTAAGCAGGATATAATTCAACGTGCTATGGATAAGAGATGGAGGATTCTGGGGGAAGAGAGAGCTTTCATTCCCAGTTTTCCAAGAAAGACAGCGGTATCTCTATTTAGACGTCTGATCGGACATGACTGTTTGCGAGACCACCTCTACAGAATTGGATTGGTGGATTCCTCAAACTATATTTTGTGTGACTCCAATTAGCCTATGATTTTTGAACATTTAAATAATTGTATTGCCCTTTCTCGGTACAAGGACATTGTTAAAAAGTACTGGAGAGCCCGTGAACTAATGACTTAAACGCTAATGTTTGTCATATGTAAAATAAATTTTGCGAACGAAACTTTTATTCAGCAATAGTTGTAAGGGCTTTAGGTAGCAGCATTATTTAGTTAAAGCAAGCACAGAGCTACGTTAGGATGTTTCGTTATGTCAAAGCCCATTAGAACTATCTGGCCTAAACAGTGGTCAGGATTCTCCAAGGGAAAGCGGATTTTATTTATGTCACATAGATGGAAGAGCATGAAAAATTTGATTATATTTCGAGGTGGATCTGCCACTGTTGAATGATCTTATCCATTCGGCTACTGGAAAGCAGGTACAGAGCTATCTTCGCCATTTGTTCATCATTGAGATAACCCAACGAGAACATTACAAGTTTAGAGTACACGAAGAGTGATCGGATTGTCTAGGAAGCGGCTTACCTAGATGGGATAGGTGTTAGTGATGCTGACTGCCGTACCAAAGGGAATCCCGGAGAAGGTATAAATGTGTATAAACTTACAGCGTTTATGCAGCAAGAAAGCACTGAAAACACATGATGAGCCGAAATCCTCACAGAGGTTGGTGGTATGGAAAAAGGGATGGCTAGCTTTTGGACTGCACTCTGGCTTATCTTCCCTCAGAATTCCTTACGGAGAGGAAACTTAGAGTTAGCAGCGCCTAGAGATAAAGATGCCTATATGGATTCACCGCTGCCGATCTTGTTTCTGCCTCTATATGTCTGAAGACCGAAGTCGGATGTTCTTGTCAAAGAATAACAGAAGAATTTTGAAAAATTCCAACAAGGAAAGCTAAGTTACCACAAAAATTGTAATATTAAGTTTCATGATGACTATGGAATATCGCTTTCACTGTCTGCATTTATTTGTTAACATTAACAATAAAAGCTTTTAAAAAATTCAATTTGAAAATCATTTCTTTCTTTAGAAAGTTGCATCGCATTAGAATGTCATCCAAGTTCCCACGCCATGCAAGATTTACTCATAATTTTCAATATCTTTTCCTCTAAAAATGGAATAAAAAAGGTAGAAACTCGATATTACAAGCGATTTATGCATATCATGATTATTCTCATTATAATGAGATATATCTAACAACCACTGGCTATTTCGGATAATCCTGGCCCTGCTGTAAAGGTTGTTATCTTCAATTATTTTCACATGCTATTGCGTCTTCTTACATATACTGTTTATTTGCTGACGTGATAACTGTGACAGATTTACAATTGATTGAATTAGGTATGCTATAACTGTTAAATACTATGAAATGAAGCCTAGAAAATCACGCATAAATGGGGATACCACAATTTAAGATTGAGAATCCCGGACCATTTATGCTCGCGACGGCCGAGGGAGCATATAACCCGGCTGGAATCAAGTAACAAATATACTTATGCTTGTAAAACATATGCGTAATACATGTGTTTTTACTGATGAAGTATTGTGTTCTTTAACCTCTTTGTAAGTCCAGAGTCAAAAATTAAACACAAATTTATTGATGTGATTATTTGTTTTCAGTTCTTTCTCGAAAATTTTCCGCATGCCCATGTCCAAGATATTTCATGAAAATTGATCTCAGTGATTAGAAAGTTTACTAGATGTTCCTCATACAAGCTTATATAACATATGAAAGTTGGTGTGAAGGAATAAATGGAAATTATACAGCAGAGATAATAAAACATTTAAGATGCTAAACAATGCGTTTTTTTATAGAATTTCTACTCTGAATAGTTATATGAATAGCTGAAATCCTTGATTTAATTCCAGTCTTGCCTATGTTTCGTTAATTAATATTTTATTTGGAAACTATTTGCTGAATTTCTTATGTTAATAAAGGCCACTTCTTAAATATTTGAAATTCAAGTTTAAATACTCTTTTTAATTTTGACGCCTGTAATCTACAAATCTAATTCTAAATCTTCTAATCAAATTCTACTACTATCTAATTCTTTATCCATTATTTATCTGTCACATAAGCTTTTATGAGAACATGTAGTAAATTTTCTAACCACTGAGATCAATTTTCATGAAATATCATGGACATGGGCATGCTGAAAATTTTCGAGAGAGAACTGAATGACATCAATAAATTTTTATTTAATTTTTTTAAATACTCTTTTAATTTTGATACCTATAATCTACTAATCTAATTCTAAATCTATTAATCAAATTCTACTACTATCTAATTCTAAAGATATGCTGTTTTTAAATATGTTGTGATTTTGTTGTTGAGTCGAATTTTATGTGGCGTAAGCGCCAAGAACGTGTTATTTATTAAATAAAGTAAATACGCAAAACGTTAATATTAAAAAGGCATAAAACAAGTTTTGCAAGCTGCCTTACTTAAAAATCTGTCCACTGATATGATAAACTGAAAAAAAATGAAAAAATAGAAAAATGTATGCCAACACATAACAGTTCATCGGGAATCTTAAACACATGCTGCTTTCAAAATTTTTGCATTTTGTTATTGAATTGATAGCTCTATTTAGACGTTCTATTTAGCGCTATTTAGACCATAGCTCTATTTACAAATGGGTAAGGGCGAAGAAAATGATGCTTGTTAATAAGAAAAAAAAATGAGTTAGCAGGAGTAAGTGCAACAGCAGGCTGGTTGACTGCGAGCTCAGCGAGAGTGTAGAAAAAGCTTAACAAGCCCTTTCGGGTGACCTTTAAAATCGAAGCACTTTCAGGTTTTTCTCTCTTTTTTCTGTTTTGTTTTTATTTATGTAGTTTCTATAATATTAATCGATCACTGAAATGCATGCTTTTTGAATTAATAACCCCAACAATTCCCTTAATTTTATTTTGAACCTGTATCAACTTATCCTAATAGCAAGTTGTCACATGTCAAACATGAGCCTTGCTGGAGCTGTTTTGAGGTCAATAAATTAAAAAAAAATCCTCAAACACATCATACGAACTTCAAATGTTTTAAAGATAAGTCATAAGATTATGAACATGATCACCTTTTTATTCTGTCTTCTTACCATGACACTTAGAATAGGTCATTAATTTATCTTCATACGACACCCTTGCGTGATAACACATTTTTCAATAAAGCGAGGACCTCAAGAAGTTGAGGTAAGTTAAAAAAAACCATAATAAAAATTCTTTGATAAATTTGCCTAATGTTTTAGTTAACGAACTGAGGATAGGCACATATCAGTACGTTTCTCCAACATATTAATGTCAGTCACGAAATCTTGACTCGGTCAATGATAAGAAATCCATTAGCAATTTGTTTCTTCTTAGGAGATGTTCAGAGCTTTATGTTTACTACTGTTTATGTAAAAGAATTTATGATCGCTGATTAAAAGTTCTTCATTATAACAAATCACCAAGGAATATACACAGTCCAGTCACATTAATGTGACCACCACGTACTTTCCATGTCAGAGTTAAATAACCAATCACAGAAGGCAGGTGGCAGCACAGTGCAGTTGAGCGTATATAAAGGGTGTGTGAGGACTTCGGAAAACATTTCAATCGTTGGCGTAATGCAGAAACGAAGCGATTTATCCGACTTCCAAAAGGGCATGATCATTGGCTTTCGGGCCAAGGATGGAAGCATTTCCGAAACGGCTGAGTTTGTGAACTGTTCGCGTGCCGCCGTGGTAAAAGTGTACCGTGCATGGCAAAATGGGACTGTCCAAAATCAGCGACGTGGCAAATGTGGTGCACCACGGGCCATAGATGACAGAGGCGAACGACGGTTGCGGAGATGCGTTCGGGCAGATAGACGGGCTACCGTTGAGCAACTGACCACCAAAATGAACCAAGGGGCTACCAAAAGTGTCTCCCAAAGTACTATTCAGCGAACATTGCTGCGTCTGGGCCTCCGAAGCAGACGCCTGGTTCGTGCACCTATGCTGACTGCTGTTCATCGACGGCGAAGGCTAGAATTTGCACGCCAGTACAGCAGCTGGACGTCCACTGAGTGGCGACAGGTTGCGTTTTCGGATGAATCGCGTTTTATGCTCCATCGGACAGATGGACGTTGGCGTATAAGGCGTGAAACCTCTGAAAGGAACCACCCTGCAACCATTGCCGGAACGGTCCAAGCTGGAGGCGGGAGCATTATGGTCTGGGGAATGTTTTCCTGGCATTCTCTAGGTTCACTGATCATTGTGGAAGGCACAATGGATCAATACAAGTACGCATCTGTCCTTGCGGACCATGTTCACCCCTACATGCGCATTGTTTTTCCTCAGGATGATGGCATCTTCCAGCAGGACAATGCGAGGTGCCATACAGCTGCCAGTGTACGTGCGTGGTTCGAAGAGCACCAGGATGAGTTTACCGTCCTCCCCTGGCCAGCAAACTCACCTGACTTAAACCCAATCGAGCATCTGTGGGACCATCTCGATCGAGTTGTTCGCGCCATGGATCCTCAACCGCGTAATCTAGCGCAGCTGGCCACGGCATTGGAGTCGGCATGGCTCAACATCCCAGAGAACACCTTCAGGGAACTATGTGACTCTCTTCCTGCACGTCTCGCAGCAGTCCGCTCTGCGAAAGGTGGTTATTCTGGCTTTTGACAGATGGTCACATTAATGTGACTGGACTGTGTATATGATGTTTCGACTTACCACTGTGAAACTGTGTGCTACTTTTTTTTTCTTCTCTTAGCGTTCCGCTGTGGTAGTATGCACAGAAGTGGCACGCGCTGTGTTCTGAATTCTTTAAAATTTTTATTTCGCATCTTTTTTCGGAAGAGGGAAAAAGACTGAAGAGCATTATTATAAAATTAAAACTCAACATTTTAATTCAGATACAACGATTTCCATTTATCTCCGTATATAAGCTGAAAACATTTAACAAAATTTTAGTACGAAAATTTAGGAGAGATTTATATACGAGTTCAAAGTGATTTACAAGTAATTTGATCATAAAAAGGACATCATGTCTGATGGTAAATAACGAAGAATCTACATGCACGTATATATGTAAATAATTTTATGTGAAAGTGAAATATTTTTTGCATAATGTAACATGAAATCCTTAACAGAGACGAAGCTCTGCTAGAAAAATAAGAATACGGGAGCCTATTTAACATTGAGAGAAATAAATGGCTATCTCGCTAAATAGGCGACATTGCCAGTGAAGTGAAGGTTTTGGAGACTAATTTTTTTCATCAAATTTGGAGTGAAACTGCCAAAAGTCGCCAAACTTAGCGATCATTTGGAGACATTTTGGTCCAGTCCCTGTATAACTATACCTGGTATTGTAATAAATAACTGAAATTGATCCTGACATGTAACTATAACCGTATCTGGCCGGTATATGTTTTCCAGAAATTTCGAGAGATAGAAGATACTAGAGATTTCTCAGCCACCGGGAGAAAACTATATAAGAGAGCATCAACTCTCAGTTTTTAGTTCATAGCTGACTTCGAAGTACTAATAGTATTCATAGCTTGGCCTTTTAGATGCGCTTTGCATTGCGTTGTGATTGACGTTCTTACTGGTTTGAAGTGTAATGACTGATTATACTCTGTGATACTGAGAACAGCTTTAGGAGTATTTTTGATGAAAGTTCCATGATTCCAAGTATTTCTTTTGGTAAAATAAATTTTATCAAGATATCATCAGTTCTGTGTGCAATATATTATGAGCCCGTACGCACACAAGAATATGTATGTTTTTTTCTTTTCACGGTGGAAAAATGGCGTCATCTAGAACAACCGAATTTTAAACACGAGTAGTCTCTACCCGACTGTATGCACCTCCAAGCCCAAAGTTTGAACTTCGAACTTATTTTTTGTGTCTTTTATAGTTTTGCGAAATAAATGAAATTTTGTTAGCAAATTCAGTGAGTGAAAACGAATGCGTAGCTGCTTGGTGAAGCTTAAGATATTTATGTTTTAAGCTCAATCAGAACACTCAGCGATTTAAAAGAATATTGCGCTGGTTGTTGACAAAGCGTAATTTTTTTTAATTTAATCAACTCTGTTGCACTGAAAGCTCCAATGGCTGAAATATGTTGGAGCGAATGAACTTTCGAGCACAAAAGTAAAAAAGGATGTTTTGTAGAGTGCTTCTAAGTGGGTGTCTTTGAATTTTGCACGTGGGAATAACAAGTTGTGGCAGAATTTTATCTATAAAAAGATGGATCAGATGGATCTATAAAAAACTAAAAGCAAATAGGTGGGGGCCCAGATATGTACAATAATGGCTTTCTTGACACCTAGTATACATCTAAAATGAGCTTCTCAGACAATCTTTTTCCTACATGACAATATTATCGGCTTACGGTATTTTCTGGTCACTTCGGCTGCTTCGTGCTAATATTGTTCTTATTTCTGGTTTAAGTTTACATAAGGTTCGCTTTTTTGAACTTAAATGTATTTATTAAGCGGTCAGAAGTAGATTCAATTATTAATTTTATGTCTTTAAAAGAACTTGCCATACGACTGAAGTTGAAAATAAGTCAGGTCTGAGAAAAATATATCTTCATCCCTGAAAATACTAAGGTAGCTAACGTAAATACAATTACTGCCTTCCAGGATAACTATTGTAAAGTCAAGTATTATTAACACAAAAAAACCAGAATAATTTTTCATAAATGATTAATTAAAAACTACTTAATTTCTGATCAAAGGGAAGAAAATCAAATAATTTATTTAACTTGTAATTATTGTCATATATAATAATCTAGATAAAAATATATTTTTGCATATTAATCTTCCATATAAACATAGTTTATGTACCTTTGTAACACGGAATGAAATTCTAACAGGATTTAAGATTGTTTGACCAAAGAAAAACACTCGAAAGCTGTTTCCCTAAGTTTGACTTTGTTTCGAGACATCCTGAATGATGCAATCGAAGGGTATTGCATCCCCATTCCCCTGCCATCATCAACTTGTTCAAAGGACGAAATGAGCGACAATTTTTTAAATACTCTATTTCTTAAAATGTCATACATGATCAAAGCCTCCATTTACATGTGAAATTTGAGCTTGAGTCCAATTTCTAAACAATAAATCTAGAATAAATACCATACCGTCTACCGGGTAACTCTAAAAGGAATACTTTTCACGTAAGTATTCATTGTTATGTAAATACATATCAGTAAGTACGCTGTTCACAAAAAAGGAAAACTTCTATATCTCTCGTTCTATTGGGCCAATTGACAAAATTTAAATTTTTAAAACCGTTTTTCATATCTCGGTAGTGCAATTTAGGATATGCACCAGACTTATACATAGCATTTCTCTAACAAAGGTATTTTGACTCTAAATCCGACTTCTTCTGAAATGACATACCGATGCTTTTTTTTGTACTTAAATTATGCCAAATTGACAAATTTCGTAAAACTCGCACGAGCAGTTTTTAATTGAATTCCTCAGTGTTAATTGAATTCCGTATACATTTATTAATTGATTCCTTCTTTATTAAACTTAACTTTATTCTTTCTTTTACAGTTCGAAATTTGGGTTATGTTCAAATAAAATATTCAAATAAATTCGCAGATATTTTCTGTGTTATTTTTTAAATTTGTACTTACTGGTAATTTTTAGAAAGCATTTATGAATAATAACCTATAACATTTTTACCTTCATGTTAAAGTAGATGCATTTCTAGGCATACCTGCAAAAAATTAGAGTTTTCCGTTCAAAATCTCCCAAGATATACATGAATTTTTATATTGGCGCGTTTTAAAATTTGGCATATTCGTTATAAACAATAATAATGCCAAATGTGCTTTACGCACTTTGTTAAGATTATTTGAAAGAATGAATGATGCTGCTTACTTTCCGCTCGTGCACAATTAAAAAAAGGAAAGGAAAATAGGTGACTATAAATTAAGAATCTCGCCAAGTGAATTATTCCGGGCGCAAAATAAAAAATGTGCGCCAATATAAAGTTTTAACTTTCTCTGTAAGTTTCTCACCAAATTTTTACATTTAATATTTAGGCATAATTTGAGTCGCAGAATCAAAATATGGAAAAAATTAGGTGTGTCATTTCAGAAAAATCCAATTTTGTATCAAAATACTTATGTTAGAACAATGCCTTATATATATTTAATATATATACTAAATCATGCTTGACTTGACAATCGAGACAAGAAAAACGTAAGTAAAATTTCGTTAGTCGGCCTAGCAGAAGGTGAGATAGAGAACTATCCCCCCTCTTTTTTTTGGTGCAAGTCGTACCTGCATTATACATTCCTTAGAGTTATTGCAACTCAGCAACAACATTGCTTAATACATTTGATTATTTTTCTTTCAGTCATTATTGAATTTCACCATGTTTTTAGCCTGCTTATAAAGCTTTTGCTTATTTAATATGCAAAATTTTGCAAAATTTTCTTCCATGCAGAGTATAGATAAGAAAAACAAACATTTGCAACTCCTTCAAAATGATTCTTTTATTATAAGATTATTATTTTTTCTCTTTTCTCCGGTATTTTGATTTAAGCGTTTCCACAAAATGATATCTAGACCAGTACAAACTGGAGATTTTGATGGTCCTATTTTTAGATATGTTTCTGTCCTCAAAACTCTCCTTCGAATACGCTGATGGTGGAATCTACTCACTCCATTTTGCTCCGTTCATTTCCTGCAGTAAGCCAATGAACAGTCGGACAGTATCTTGTAGATATCAGCTTTCATGGTAGTTTCGAAGAACAACAGTCGTATTTCATTGTCCTCTAATGTTGTACACCAGGCAACAATTTTTGCTGGGTTCAGAAGAAACTCGTTAAATAGATGCAGGTTTTCAGAGCTATTTTTCGGCAATTTTGGCGAGAGACATATCCACATCCGTAAACTATATATCCGATAGGTCATGTATCTGTTAAAAATATCTGTTCTGACTGATGGAAATGTCGCCACGAAATAGTCATCGGTAATGTTAACACACAGAATGCCACCGAGTGAGCTTCCAACCTAAGATAAAATCAAACGGAATAGTGCTTATACAGTAGAGAGGAAATCTGTCACTAACTACACCACCGCCAAGGTGGCCCAGTAGATCAGCGCATTTATTTATACTATAGAAAGTATTAAGATAGTTATAATGTTTCGTATAAATTCCTAATTAATTATTATATAATCAATAAAAAACACTACATTGCAAAATTTGTAAAATTCACTGCAAAAAAAAAAAAAAGAAAGAACTGTACGCTTGTACCAAACTTTTTGTAACACAGTATAAGTTTATATTATCCTTGCTATATGAATAAAGAGTCCGCTGCCGCCAGTTCTTAAGTTCAGTTTTTACCTTATGTATCCTTCAGTTAAAATTTCACTTAGTTTGAAAAATTGCAATTTATCCATATACATAATCATAAATCATAAGTTCGTAAAAAACGTTCAAATATACAAAGTATATTCAGAACAAAAATTCAAAGTTCTCAAAGCCGCTGCAAAATACAGTATTGTATGCTCACTTTTAATAGTCACCAAAAATAACGCAATTTATCCATACAGGTAGTCAAAAATCTCAAGTTCGTAAAAAAAATTTCAAATATATAATATATAGTCAGATCGAAGGTTCAAAGTTCTCTCGTTGCAAACTATAGTATGTATACTTTTTATAATCACTAAAAGTAGAGCTAAAACATGTTACGTAAAAGTTATTTAGAGTTTAATGTTTCAAGTCGCCACTTCGTTCATAGAAGACGAAGGACAATTCAGAAGTGTAAGACCAGCAAAAAATAAAAGTACAAAATCACTTTTTAAACGCTTTGAGAATAGTAAACATCATCAACCTTGTGAATTTAATAACCTTAATTTGTTAAGGTGAATTTAATAACAAAGTTCCCCCAAACTCCTTTCTTGCTTCTGAAGAATTTTTTCTCCTTAAAATGCTTATAAAACTTCTAAACTTCGCGAAACAATATAGAAAACGAAATGCATTTAATGGTATGCTTTTAAATGTGTGGTTATTTTTTTAAACTGAACTGCTTATATTCTCCATTCATTTGCTCTTACTCTACTTTTAAGTTTTACTATATTCTTGGATGCAAAGTTGTACACTGAGTTTGAAGAAGAACTGAATCAATTTTCATAGTAATAGGTATATGCTAGTATAACTTGTGGAAGAATCTTCAGGAACATATTGTTGAAAAAGGTTAGACAAGTATTTGTCCTTAACATAAAACAATAGCGTTTACTATTATGTAATTAAAAACAGAATATATACTTCAAAAATCTATTTCTAGAGTTATATGCACACTCATTTATACGACAATTGAGAAAAATAATTCCGACGACAAAAGGCAAACTTTCATTTTTGAAGAAGTTGATAAACATGATATTTGGCAAGATTCATGATCGAAATTTGTGCCTAAAAGTAGGTAGGCGTTTTTTAATTGGAAATGACGACCTTAATTCATCTACATTAGATTCAGGAATTATACGGTATAGTAGTCTTCTGTGAGATTTTCTGTGAGATCCATTGACAAATAAGTTTCGTGTTCTTCATTGACACGTGCTCTTCTGTCAATGAAAACTTAATTCTGTAACTCGGAAATATTGTAAAACAAGAGGCTCTGCTTAAAGCCAGGCATTTCTAAATACATAACTATGAAAATAGCTCCTTTTGCGAGGATTTACCATTAAAAATGAGTTCTACACTTACATTACATCTTACATTACACATTACGTCTTACATTACACATTAGAAAATTACTCAAACAAATTACGTGGTTAGATTGTAATATATAGCTGCTTGTTTCCAACGGCGAACATCCCCTGTCTTGTTTTTTATCTTTCTAGACACCTGACATAGTATTCCATAAATCAGGACCTGAAAGTGTTCCGTCATTTTCTCAGCAGCTGTTGTAATACATCCTCAGATTCTGATCTTCTTAGAATAACATGTTGTACTTGAATAAATTTGTTTGAATAACCTCTATAATTAGCAAAGTTTGCTGGTTGCCAACAATAATTACCATTATCTCATGATGTAAGAACATGTTTTCTTTGGCCTGACCACTCCCAAGGATAAATAATGGCGCCCCATCCTTTTCATATGTCACTACAAGATGTTCAATTCGTGCAAATAACTAGAATCTTAATTTCCTGAAGCCGACTTTGCCTTACTTCGATATTCTTATGTCAGTGACACCAATTTATCGTAGGAAATCAGCTATTAATAATCACCAGCAAGCCACCAATCACTTTTAATCTAATTTATTTAAATATTTTCTTTTTCTGGTCAGGATTAAGAAAATGGGTGGCTCTGTTATAGAAATTAGGAAGGAACTTCTAATGTGGAAACTTTCTGAAACGTTTTCTGTTAATTAAATACAATGGATTATAGCTGCAATAACTCGAAGAACAGTCGGCTCCCGATTTACCGTACATTGCAAAGAATAATGACCCCGGTTCATCCGCGGTCAATTAAAAAACACAGGAAAAGGGAATAACCAATAATATAATTAACAAAAAAACGCCTTTAACAATTAACTATGTTTTCAAGAATTTAATCTAGAAAATAAATTCATTTGACTTGCAAATTTTATTACTTTTTGAAAAGAAACGAAAAAACTCAGCAGTGGGAAAACGAATACCAAAGTTTATTTTGAAATACCAAAGAAGAAACTAAGTTTTCAAGAAATTTTCTCCTTCCGTACTACCTGCCTTTCTGGTGTAATTGAAAGTACGTCCGGTAAGCAGTCATTAAATATGAAATTCGAATTTCGCGGATGACGCTGCTGATTTTTAACGTTGCTTGACTTGACTCTACAAGAGGCGTCCAAACTAAAATATGGTGCATAGTAATTTGTTCCTACCTGAATTTGGCGGTGGCTCCTTTCCTTTCAGTTGCCCTTTAAGTAGGAAAAATATAAGGAATTTTCTTCTTTTTTACCGTATGCCTTCGGGATGCAAATGGAAGCAAATCTAGCTAGCAGTCAGGACGCCCTGATTTCGAGTCCCGGCCAAGGCAAAGTTATATGTGTCGTGATTCCTGTAGCCAAAAAGCTATAAGAGTGGCACCCGAGTTAAAATGTACTGGACGATTTTTCCCAACCGCCATGCTTTGGCGACTGGGCCCTCTCATCCCCAGTCACTCTTTTAGTGGATAAGAATATGAGGAATTTTTCTCTTTCCTTACCACAGCATTTCGTGGTGTATTTTGAGGCACGTCCGGCTAGCAGTTGGTAGGTACAGAGCTCGAAATCAGGCGAAAGTATTGCTGATTTTTTTATGTTTCCAGCTCCGGTTTTAAATTTGATGATTCAGTAATTTATAAATGATATTAAAGAGTAATATTTACAAGAGCTCAAGAATAATTTCATTGAGTTCAAACTCATGCAAGAAAATCGGTCAGAATACTTTTTCTTTGTGCAATACTTAAATAACTAGATTACGAGCAAATAAATTAGTACTGTTGTAAATAAAAGCAACTCACAAATAATACGACATTATCTGCTGTCTCTGATATTATCCCACACTTTTTTCCCTTCACAAATATTCCTATTTTATATGATGGCTTTCCGTATCTCCGTTTGCTTATTTTATATGATGGTTATGATTTCAAAATTAGAAACTAATTTATTTTTAAATTGCTGTAACGCCCGCGATGTTTCATTACAACATCTACATGAAAATTTCTTCAACGTTTCTTTTTAAAGAACAAAACCATATCCTTAAAAATAACTTTCGGAATTTACATAATACACTTTCCTTTAATCTAAATAAAAAAAAGTCCCCCAAAATGTAATGTCATTTATAATGCTCGGTTCTAGTTATTAGCAAAAATCGCCTTGTACATTTATCCGCCATTGGTGTGATTATACTTTTTAGACTAATTATTTACAAGCTCTAAAATACATTCTTTAAAAGAATTCGAACGATATGTTATGTAACGATAATTCCTGCAATTTTAAATGCGATGATCGGCTTTTTAAAGTAAATTTTTCATACATTAAAAACCAACTTCTTCGAATTTACTGTATGTTTGATCTTCTATATGTTCTACTATATGTTTGATGATATTTTCGAATTTACTATGAATTTACCATATGTTACTATATGTTTGTATTGTATTTTTAGTGCAATTTTCAACATCTAACGTAGAATAAACAATCCAGAAAATGCGTTTTGGTTTGTAATTCATTATGAAATAGCATGGAATCTTAAGCTCAAAGTCTGGATCTGGGTCATAAATATTAATGAAACTTTTTTTATCGTACATTTCATTAGGCAGCACTATTTTCCACACGTTATTTAAGCTACAAATTTCTAATGCAGGAACGCATGGCTTTGTATGCTTTAATTTGCTATAGAATGAATCTAATTTTGATAAGAATGCATTTTATCCCCTCAATGATGACAGCGGACTTTAACATCTTTTAAAAATGAAATATTAATTTGCCAGCTGTTTTAGCATACACTCATGTCCGTAAATTAAGGATAGTGCAAAATCAGGCAAAGGAAGAGTTACAGGCAAAACAAATTTGACTTATTTGTAAAGCTTCTTTATTAAACAAAAGGCAAAGAGCAAAAAAAGATGCTATATGTTTGATATTATTAAAAAAATTAGCGATTTTTTCTCCCTGGAGCAAATTACAAAAAAAAACCTATTTCCAAAAAACCATTATTACATGGTTGGTATGATTGTTAATACATTGTATGTCTCCCAGACGATGCAATACAGTCCGTACAACGCCTAGGCATGCTGAGTATCAAATTAGCGATCTGATCTTGGGGGATATTACACCACTCAAAAAGCAATGCTCTCCGAAGTTCCGGTAGACATGTAGGAGGAGGTTGACGGGCTGCAACTCGTCGGCCAAGCATGTCCCATACGTGCTCTACTGGATTCAAGTCCGGTGAGAATGCTGGCCAGTCCATACGGGTGATATCCTCCGATTGAAGGCATTCGCTTACGATGTTTGCACGGTGAGGACGGGCGTTGTCATCCATAAACACAAATTGTGCGCCCATGGCGCCCCGAAACAAACGTACATGTTGTTCCAGAATGACGTCCCGATAGATTTGGCTTGTCATGGTTCCAATTTGAACATGCAGGTCAGTTCTGGAACCCAGAATAATTCCACCCCAAACGAGCATTCCTGCACCACCGTAACAATGTCGTTCAATGATGTTTTCTTGGTGGTAACGAGTACCTGGAGCTCTCCATATGAAAGTCCGGCGAGAATCAGACTGCAAGCTAAATCTGGACTCTTCGGAAAATATCACACAAGCCCACTGTTGCGGTGTCCACAATGCATGCTCTCTAATCCAGGCTAACCGCAGTCGACACTGAGTTGCAGTAAGTGGAACGCATTTGACAGGTCTACGAGCATATAGACCAATCTGCCCTAAGCGTCTGTACACGGTCTGCCTTGAAATTGTCGTACCAGTGGCTGAAGAGAGCTGACGAGACAGGTCTGAGGCTGTGCTCGGCCTGTTTCTTTTGGCAGTAAATGCCAAATACCGGTCCTCATTCGGCGTTGTAACTCTGAGGCGACCTGTGCTGTAACGTCTACTCACATTACCATCATCTTGGAATCGTTGCCAAAGCCTGGAGATGACACTCTGGGCAATTCCAAGTTCGTCTGATACTTCCAGTTGGGTACGCCCACATTCCAGACGGCCGATAATTCTACCACCTAAAAAAACATCCAAATGCATCCTTTGTGTCATAATTATTCGTTTATTGCACTCAAATGCTTATAAAGCGCCTGCGAACAATTTACTTCTTTCCCTGTATTCCTTATAAACCCTCTCTTACACTCTCGTCATTGTGACGTACCATCGGTGTCATCTGGTTACTTCCTGAAATTTGCATATGATTCTTGAAGATGTGTGTAGTGATTTTACAGGTGATATATTTATTTTAGAGTTCGATTTCCACGTGACTCCGAATTATCCTTAATTTATGGACATGAGTGTATAATATAAAGCTAAACTATATAGTGTTGTTAACTCTATGATAATAAGACGTGAATACTTTGTAGTTTATGAAAGCTAATATTTTCCTCTTTATAGGCTGAACTACAGTGATTTGATTCTATTCTTAGATGAGACCTACGTTTTTAATATAAATGTAATTCTTTAAAAAAATGAACGTTTGTTCACTTATTTAAAGATTCAAATCTTATCACTGGTTTAGGTTATTTAAAAATGTGCCACCCACTTCTAAGTTTTTCCTTAAGACCAATATTCCCACTTCGGAACTGCTTAAATTACTTTTGCATTCATATTCTCTGTTGCTATAAACGTTTCTATGAGTGCAGGGATCTTCTGTGTTACTTTTGGTACCCGATTTCGTTCTTTAATTCTTTTAAAACTTGTTTTGATCTGACTTTGATTAAAATTATGTGGGAAACATAAAGGCTTTAACCAAAATATGATTTTATTTTTGAAGCCAACTTAAATTTAAGAAATTTAACGTAAGTTAAAAAAGGAAGTTATTAAAAACAACTTCTTAGGTGAAGTTGGACATCGTAGTGGTACATTCCTTTATCTCCTCAGACTCAAAATACTGCCAGAGCTTCTCATGGGCATATTAAGCTTGGCTCCTGAGGAATATAACCACTGACATATAGAATCCTCGAAAAGTCTTCTTGGTCTCTCTGAAACAAGACCAGACCTTTCTAGGATCTACTCAATTACTGGACTCTTTGGTAGAATGTACTATCCTCTGGCACTTTACTGGACTCGTTCTAGAAAGGCACAGCAGAATATGTGGGGATTATTGGCAGTGACTTCGAATTATCCTTAATTTATGGACATGAGTGTAAATGCACCTTTTATATCAATGGAGGAATATATATTACAAGTAGAAAAAGAAAATATTTGTATTACAGGGACTGCATAAAAAGTTGCATTTTTTATTTAGAATAAGTATCTCGAGATCAGTATGTCTTACGGGGCAGAAAACGTGACAAATTCATTGTGTCCTTGCCAGTGTTTCAACTATGGATCTTTTAGTTCTAGCTGGACTAACACATGTCATTCACATTATGACAACAAACATGGGAGGTGCGACAATTCCTTACACATGTTTGTAGTTTCATTCTCCAGACAACCTTAAATTTGTTTAGCTTTCTTGAGGTCTGATTTATTTGGAGTAAAAGGTTTTCATTCTTCACCATGAGGCTTTCGCCGTGAACATTCAAAGTAGAAAAACAACAACTCTTGTTTTTAAATGTTTGCAGTAAAATTAGATTCAACCAGGAGTCCTTCCTCCCGGCTAAATCTAATTTTATAACGGAATGGGCAGCCCCTGCTACAGACGCATTAAGGACCATCTACATCGATGGTTACAAAAATAGCATAGGAACACGAACGTGATATTGCATCTTGAATGGCACAATCAGAGTAAGTACATGGGTCAGAAAATTCAGCCACAATACTCTGGCCCACCAGGGACCGATCGTTAAGAGCGACTGACCACTCGTAGTTCGGTCAGGGATTCGATTTCCGGTGAATGGGCTGGCTGCATGGGCGTTTCCATCGTTTTCCCATGTGTAACCTTGATACGAAGCAGTTTCTCTTAAAAAAACTTCCTTGGGGCATCCCTTCCTTTCCGTGCAGTGCCTAAGGGCGGAGCACTTAATACGTTAAAAAAATACTCTGTCAAGACGAAATAGCCTTGTGAGCACTGAATTTACGCATTAATGATTTTTCCTACTTCAACATCTGTAAAGACTTTGCACCAAGTTTGAAGACAATTCAAAGAAATTGGTGCAGAAATCCCATCATATCCCGATATAACTTGCGCTTTCTTTTTCAAAAACGTTTGCTTCCTTTGTTCAGTTACCTAAAATCTAAACTGCTGTGGGTATCCAAACTGCTGTCCATATTGGAGTCTCTGGCAGTGACACATTTAACCAGACTGCTAAATTAGCGGCAAGAGATATTAATGTTAACGCCGTAATGGCAACTGGTAGAAGTTATTGGTAGAAGTGTGTTCCATTCCATTACAAAAATTGGTGCATGTCTCAAATGTGGCATCTCAGAGTTTACATAATTCATTAGGCATGGAGCATTTATTATCTATTACCTTAATCAGTTTGATTTCATAGAGAATGGTCTTTATGTATGCGGAAAGATTAGTGACCCTGTCTGCTATGTATTTGATTGCCCATTTACCTCCAATTACCATCTCCAGAGACTAATAGCTGACATGTATGGACAGTTAACACCTGAAAAACAAGCACGGAACTCCTTGTGTTCGATTCAAATGTGTGCTATACGGATGATAGTAAGATTGGTGATAAAGTTGGCTTTGCTTATGTTATTTTTAAGGATGGTGTTGAAATTGAGTACCACCAATTTCGTATTAGAAGTGAATGGACTGTTTTTATTTTTAAGCTTCTCTGCATTAATTTTGCAATTAAGTGGATGCCAGGATGGACATGTTTCCAGCTACTTGATCTCCCTGGATTCATTTTCTTCCCTCGAGTGCCTTAAAAACATCTCATCCTGTAATGGTATTATTGTTAATATACAACAATCTCTCGGAGATCTGCAGAAAAAGGATATTTCAGTGTTTTTTACATTTGCCCGTGATCACTCAGGTAATTATGGAAATGAGAGTGCTGACTGGCTTGCTAAGAATGCAACTAAAAATGATATTAATGTTGATGTAAATATTCTAAAATAATACTTTAAAAAGACATTCAATGCTAAAATGATTTAACAATGGAACTGTGATTATCTATCTGTTGATAAGGGAGCTGTTACAAAAACATTCTTCCCAACTATTTTTGAAACTGTTCAATTTTACGTTAGCAATTTTTGTCTGGACATGGCAAGTTCAACGTTTATCTCAAACGGTTTAAGCTGACATCCTCCAATTTGTGTAATTGCAGTCTTGGCCTTCAGCAAAGTGTTTTCTACCTGCTTTGATTGTCTATTGATTGATAATGCAAAAAATCTACTGAAATGCAGATTAAAATTAATTGGAATTCATTAGCCGCCGAAATGTTATGATTTTGTATCTTCACATTCGGCCTACTGAGCTTTTGATTACTTTGTTGACTTTTTATTTTAAGCATTGCAAATGATTTCTTTACAATTTTACATTTTTTTGTTTGTGTTTTTTTCCTCTTTGTGTTTGATTTCATTGTATTATTGAAAGCTGATGTTATTACTTAGGATTTTGCTTTTTTTTACTTAAGGTTTGTAAGCCTCGTCTGATACTTTGTGGTGCACGAGGATTTCTCTTTCTTTAAATAATAACAAAAAAAAAACACCTTGTGTTAAGGTATGTACACTGCGCAAAAAAAAGGCACTGTTCTATATCTCCCGTTCTACTGGGCCGATTTACGAAATTAAAATTGCGTTTTCTATGTCTCGAAAGAGCGACTTAGGATATGTATTAGATTTATATATAGCATCGTTCAAATATGGGTATTTTAACATAAAATCGGATCTTTTCCTGAAATGACATGTCAATTTTTTCCATACTTCGATTCTACGACTCAAATTTTGCCAAACTTCCAAGTTTTGTAAAAATCGCACGAGTAGTTTTCAAAACATTAGCTCTCAGAATTTTATCTCCTCAATGTTAATTCAATTTGGCATGTATTTTGTAAGATCTCTTCTTTTATTAAATTTACTAAATTGTATTTTTAAGTAATTTTTATAAATTTTTCGAAAAAAAGTTTGAATTATAACCTATAACATTTTTGCAATCTTCTTAAAGTAGATTTATTTCTAAGCATACCTGCAAAAAATTAGAGCATTTATTCAAAATTTCCGAAGATATACGTGAATTTATATATTGGCGCGTTTTCAAATTTGGCATATTTGTTAAACGCGATAATAACGAAAATGTGATTTACGCACTTTGTTAAAATTATTTGAAAGTAGAATGATAGTGGCTTTTTTCCCTTTCATCCACAATGTAAAAAGGCTTATTTGACTTTTTTTCCTCCTCTGCGCAATGGAAGGGAAGGAAAATAGGTTGCCACATATCAAGAAGTTCGTCAGTAAATTATTCTTGACTCAAACTGAAAAAAATTCGCTAAGTTAAATTTTTGAATTTCTCCGTAAATTTTGCACCAAATTTTACAAAATTTAATATTTAGGTATAATTTAAGTTGTAGAATCGAAATATGGAAAATCATTGGTATGTAATTTCAGAAAAAGTCCGATTTTGTGTCAAAATACCTATATTAGAACAAAGTTATATATAAATTTAATACATATCCTAAGTCGCGCTTTCGAGACAAACGCAATTTGAATTTTGTCAATCGGCTCTTTAGAACAGAAGTTAAAGAACTGTCCTTTTAATTAAGACACAATAACACGCCGAACGAAACTAAAAAAAAAATTAACTTATTTTTTTATTAGAATTTTTTTTTTTTTTTTTACAGCTTCGCAGCTGAGGATGATGGTTCGGTAAAAACCATCGAAACTAGTCCTGTGAAAATATTGAGAATATTACGCTGATTTTTGTTGTTTTGACTTCTGAATTAACTGTCCTTTTGTTTCCCCCGCAATGTACATCCACACTCTAATATTTTATAATTAGTAAATCGTTAGTAAATGTCAAGCCATTGTATAAATCAATACAGATTCTTGTTAACTTAAGTTTGTAATTTTTTTTCTTTGATTTGTAATGCTGAAATGATTATTTGTACTGATTCAAGTTTACATCTGTACATTTATCCATATCCTGGCCTTATTTATACTATCATACTCTAATAACAATGTCTTCATCATGTGTTTTCTTATTTATTCCGTCCTTCAGATATTCCTTACTTAAGAATATTACACTAAGTTCTCTCTCCTCTCTTTTTTAATTCTGTCGACAAGATTTAAAAGGCATAAAGAAAAATAATTTGTATTTCTTATTGTATATTAGTACCAGATATTATTTCAAAATTCAGCTTTAGTTTCAAGAAGACGTCAAATAAAAATTTTTCGTGAATTCAAAACATAATCTGACGTTCACTTTTTTTCTCAAATATGTAAGGAGTTACTACATTTCCTCTTATTTCTTCGTAGCAATTCGCATGTTCAGCTAGGAAATGGAAAATCCATTTCTAGAATCCCAGCGAGAACACATCTGATTTTTCATATTCTCTGGTGCTAAATATCTAATGGTTTTTATAACAAAGCCCAATCTAAAACACTGCAATAGACAATAATTTGTCCCCAGAATTTAGTCGACTGGATTTCATACCCCTCTCCAGTTACCCTTTAACAGAAGGAGAATGTAAGGAATTATTATATTGCTCCGTGTGTGCTCTTAGTCTAAATACATAGCATACCCAGTTAGCAAATGGAATATCCGTGACTCGAATCCCAGAGAAAGCACAGCTAATTGTTCTTGTCCTAGACGTCTAAAAATTCCTACAAGCACTCCGAAAAAATAGTTTGAAATATGAATGCTCCGCTTTTAATTAATACTTTTATTGATGAATAAAAAATAACTAAAACCTTTTCTTCAATTTGCCTTCGAAAAAAAAGTGCAAATGTGCATCAAAAATCAACAACTCAAAAGAAAAGGGAAAATTAGCTCCCTTTGTTTAACATTTAAAATAAAATAGTTTATTTAAAATGCATATTTTATTTCTAAGAAAATTTATGATATTAAATTTATTAAAAATTCTTTTAATAATTTCTCTAAATTAATCATTTAAAGATTTTTTTCACTTTTCCTTCTTCTAGCCTTTCAAAAATTACTGAAAATTAGTTCAATAAACCCTTGCTTCTATAATCGGAACCAGAGAAAGCAAATAAAAATTAGCGGTCTTGACAAAATTTAAACGAAACTCCGGAAATCGACATTTTATTTCTGTACAGTTTTACTATCTTCTTGAAGGTGTGTTTTCTTTAAAATATTTTTAATCGGGAAAGTTTCCCGTATTT
>KK116787.1:71625-213224 GCA_000611955.2 Stegodyphus mimosarum
CGAAAGTCAGACTTAGGATATGTATTAGATTTATATATAACCATTGTTATAATATAAGTATTTTGACACAAAATCGGACTTCTGAAATGACATGCCAATTTTTTTTTCATATATCGATTCTACGATTCAAATTATGCTAAACTGCCAAGTTTTGTAAGAATCGAACGAGTAGTTTTTAAAAAATTAGCTCTCAAAATTTTAGCTCCTCAATATTAATTGAATTTGGTATATAGTTATTAATATCTATTTTTTATTTAAACTTATTTGATTCCTCTTTTCATATTTCGAAATTTATTTTCATTCCAAATGAAATTCGACAGTTTTTATGCTTTATTTTTAAAATTTGTATTTTTAAGTAATTTTTATAAATTTTTTGAAAACCATTTTGAATTATAACCTAAACATTTTTTGCCATCATTTTAAATTAGATTATAGATATTAAATTAATTAGAAAATACCTGCAAGAAATTAGAGTTTTTTATTCAAAATTTCCTAAGATATACGTGAATTCATATATTGGCACGTTTTGAAATTTGGCATATTTCTTAAAAGCGATAATAACACAAATGCGGTTTACGCTGTTTGTTAAAATTATTTGAAAGTATCAACGATAACTTTTTTTCCGCTCGTCTGCAATGAAAAAAGGAAAGGGAAAATAGGTTGCTATAAATTACGAAGTTCGCAGTGTAAATTATTCTTGGCGAAAACTGAAAAATACGCCAAGATAAATTTTTAAATTTCGCCGTAAATTTCGCACCAGATTTTACAAAATTTAATATTTAGGCATAATTTGAGTTGTAGAATCGAAATATGAAAAAAATAGGCCTGCCATTTCAGAAAAAGTCCGATTTTGTGTCAAATTATCGATGTTAGAATGATGCTTTGTATAAATATAATAAATAGCCTAAGTAGCGCTTTCGAGACATGAAAAACGCAATTTTAATTTTGTCAATAGGCCCAGTAGAAGGGGAGATGTAGAACTGTTCCTTTTTTTCTTAGCAGTGTACAAGTTCAATCACTGGGTGGCGCACAAGGTGACTCAAGCAGATAACGGCAGACGTGTTCGGGCTTGCACTAATCTGCTCGAATATCAACGCAAAGACAAAGCTCATAACCAGATCGTCCCTTGTGAAGAAGAGTGGATTTACGTCTATGACACAGGCAGAAAAAGGGGTTGGTCTACGCCCGGTGAGCCTGTCGGCAGAGTCGCAAAGCGCAATTTGACTACCAAAAGATCATGCTTTGTATTTGGTGGGATTGCCGATGTATTATCCATGAAGAATATCTGGAAAAAGGTAAAAGCCTCGAAAGTAAGGTGTACAGCGAGATGCTTGTCCGTGTTGACGCTGCTATCAAGGAAAAACGTCGAACTGAGTTCCGACGCAAAAAGGTAATATTTCATAAAGATGATGCAAAACCACATGTGTCTGCATTCCGGTTGGACTCTGTATAGACTCGAATGGGATCTTTTGCCACACCCATCAAATAGCCCCGACATCTCTCCTTCGGACTTCTACTTTTTTCACACCTGCAGCTACATCTTGCTGTTTTCTATTCAGCACAGAACGTCCGAAATGAGGCTGATCTGTTTTTAGAATCCCGACCACCAAGTTTCTGGGCCGAAGGCTTTGAAAACTGCCAAAATATTCGCAGAAAATCATAGATTTGTGTGGTGATTACTATCTGCACTAAAGATACTGTTGCTTTCATTTTTTTATAACTTTATTACGAATGTTTTTTGGAGGAAACTTTTATTACGATCAGATATTTTTGATGCATTAATATTGACGTTAACGTTTCGAGGTCACGTAGAGAACTAAATGATTGCTCAATGTTGATATTAACTCGTTGGGTACTTTTGTAACTGTTCAATAATCTTTTTCAGGTTATTTTTGATTACCCTCATTTTAGAACACATTACTTGTAAATCTCAACATCGATCAGCTAAGTACATCCAGGCAACATACGTTTTATTCTTTTCGCCCTTCTTTATTCCTCCTCATATATCACCTTCGCCTTTCTGAATAATTTTAATCGAAATGCTGATGTCGCTGCTAACAGGGAAGTAATAACTAAAGTAAACGATTACTAAATTCGACAACTCATGCCTTAAACTTATTCGCCTTGTATCATAAAACTAAGATGAAAATAGCTTTCAGAATATAAATAATAAAATTAGATCATAATAATAAAGATTATAACGTCTTATTTATTGTATTTTGGGGATCTTAAAATTCAGTAGCATCTTACCCGTTTTTCAAAATAAAACTTTTAAAACTTCTTCAAAATAAATAAATTAAATATTTTGATATTTTTAATGTTTTTCAAATACTGAGTTAATATTTTGCATCTGCGTAACATATCTTATAAACGTTATAAATAAGCACACCAGAAGAGAAAAAAAATTAACCAAAAATGTGAAACGTTTTTTACAACTCCAAGAAATAACAAATTTTATAAATGAAGATATCCGGAGCAAATGAACGTAGATACTTCTATCTGTTTACTTCCCAGATATAAATACTACAGCAAATATAAAAAATGAAAAGAGTATTGCAACGCTTAACACCCTGTAAACGGAACATTCATCAGCTGACTGCGTCCACAGCACGCAGTTTTTTTTCTCTTCGCATTTTCTAATACGAGATGCCAGTTACCTCTTTAAACGTTATCTCTGGCGGTTGCATTCAACCTTCACCTCTAATTTTATTTTTAGCGTAGCCTTCCTTCGTCGTCAAGATTTTGTTCTTCAATTAAAACTCTCTAACACGGGTATGTAATGTCTAGGTATTATTTCACTCAAAGATTAAAGAGTAAAACACAATTAAATGTCCTATCTTCTTCACAGAAGAGTTAAATCGCGGACATCTTAAAAGATCCAAAGGCGAAGGCAGTCGTTGAGTAACTTATTTGTATTCCAGACATGGGTGGTTTCGATGCATATTTCATTTGGAAGTAAGAGGTGGAAGAAGATTATCTAATTTATTTGGTGCGGCTTGGTCACGTGAGTGAGTTATTCCAGTTTAGCTCTGTAGAAGAGATTTGTAAAGAGTGAAACTTCGTGTAAATTTTATTTGATCCAAAGATTACTGGCATGTAATATTTTTTGATTTCATCGTAATTTCTTACCAATAAATAAATCAAAGCAAGCCGGTCGAAAAGCTCATATTTTATCAATGTATAAAACAATTTTCGGAACACAGGCATCATTTAAGCATTCATCGTGAAGATGTTGTGAAATCACTATAGTAAGTTAGACTGGAAACGTTTTACGAAACAGTTTTAAATATATTTAACTGTACCGCACTTCATTCCTCATTATCCACATTAATTACTCCTTTTAATTGCTCATAATCCCTAGAATTAAAATGCATGAAATCGCTCAGTATATTATGCCATATCTCATTATTTTATTTAATGAGTTAATATTGTAATAATTTATTAACTGCGTTTGTAGTGATATCTAAGAAACATTTACAGCAAACTTTAGTTAATTATCGCGACATAATCTAGTTATTACTAATTAATCGAAATAACTGAGTGTAGATGTTATGTCAATGGAATTAAATTTTTGATATTAAAATATCTACGTTTTGAATTTCCTTCCTGTTCCCTACCGATACTTTACAGTACCGAGATATTTATAGTAGATGCTACTCGTAAATGTTAAACCGCCTAGTGATCTTACCATTCCGCCAGGCATAGGATCTTTCTTTTATTATTCGCATGGCCTGGAAAATGACTAATTCTTGAAGTTCTGCCTTGCTAAGACGCCATAAAATTTTAAATTTATCTTTGAAAGTAGAGTAACGAGTAGTGTTTTGTTCCATATAGGTGGTCACTTGCAACTTAATAATAATTTAATAATAATAATGCTATGCCAGGAAGTATCATTTAGCTACCTATCACTAAGAATGCTCCTCAGAGTGTACTATAGTAGGAGACCGAATTATGGAAGAAGAAATTGGATAAAAGGGAAGTGTTCCCCAATTCTAATGAAGAAACTCCTGGGGGATAGATGAGTGTTTGCCACCTTTCCTTCCTTAACATTAAACCTTTTGAGAGGACTTTCGGCTAACCAGTGTTTTAAGTATGCCCACAGATATCATAACATGCTGCATAGCTAATATAACATTTACAAAGATCGAAACCTTTACTGAGATTCGAACTAAGGCCTAGTCATACGTCAACTAGCATCCCAAACCACTATACGGATAAAAGTGGCATTTTGAAATTAAAATAATGCATCGCTTGACAAATTCGCTCATTTAAAATCAACACATACATTTCTTAATAATCTTTTACATCTATTTTTTAATAACACCTCTAATGGATTGTGGCTAACCCCACTAAACCCACAAATTTTATCGTGGAAGGAGTACAAAATTGTGTCTGCCGTTGTGAACCCTTCGGTACTACATAGGTAGCAGTATGACTTAGCCCAGTTCCAGTTTTGAAGAAAAGCCCCGCTGGGGACGGGTTCGTATAATTAAACTCCTTCATTCCATTCATCGAGATACGTGTATAATATCTTACTAAATTTTGAAACAAAGATATAGAAGAAAAAAGGCAGTCTTACTTTCGAGTAAATACTATATATTTATTTCATGTAATTTATAATACACCTAAATGGTAATTTTTACAAATACTTGCATAATTACTGGACGATGTTTCTTATACTATATATATTATATACATCAATTCAGAATAATTCTTCTCGTGCCATCCAAGAATGAATTTCGGGCTTAATCTTAGCCTTAACAAAGATAAAGCGCATTTTTTACTGCAAGCACATCAATCTATGTCAACTTCCAGGTGCTAAACTAGAACTTGAAAGATCAGGTCTCAACATTTTTACTGCTGTTTTACTTGAAAGAATCGTTAGTGGAACGAAGTAAAAAATATTTTCATAGCACTAACTCACTCAGCGTTTGTGTGAGTTCATGCAGTGTTGTGACAAACATAACAAATTATTTACTATAGCATGACTTCGGTTATAAAGCAACTATTCTTTCAAATGTTTTCTTTTAATTCGACTTCCTGAAATGGAAACGCGGTTTAAATATACGTGCTTTAAATGATAATATGGGTAACAAATAAATTTGGTTTTTTGAATAGTTTTCGTAATATATTTATCAGAAAATTCTGTGTGAGAAGAATGCTATGTATTGCGTTTACTAATTGGTTGCATTTGAAATTCAAATGAATATCTCATGAGAAGCTAAAGAAACCAGATAGAAATTCCATTCAAACTGAAAAGTATGAAACTAGTAATTGAGGAGGCCTTTCTTAAATTGTTTTCTTATGGTAATTCGTCCGACTACAAGCAAAAGGAAACGGAACCAAAAGCTGCGTAATTGTTGTACACGAATCATAAAGAACGCAAAGAAATATATATTATTCGAGCCTCTATCTTCTGAGCATACAAGTTTTAAATTTAAATATTTAACATGAATAAATTCATGCAGAGTTTTCATTATCTAATTTCTTTAAATATAATGCAGGGTGATAATATTTGATGACAGCAATTTGAAAAGTTTATAAAGATTCAACACAAAATGGCTTTTCGAGACTAATATTCTTTTCGAGACTAACGTCGATTTTGGACTAAAAAATTGCCACCAACATGAAAAAATTTTTAGTTTCCGTTTTGAAATAACATTATACAAAAAGAATATGGAGACTAAATTCAGAATGATAATTACTGTAGAAAAACATAATAATCAATTGTAGAATGATAGGCGTCTTAAAAATTTGTAAATTAAATTCAAAGTTATAATTACCGTGGGAGAATATATAAAAGAATTTGCGATGACATATCTTATAAACGTGAATCAGCAAAGAACATGCATAACCTAAGTTCAGCATGAAAAATCACCTTTCAAAAGTCCTTGAGTAAATGGAAATTATCTCGGATATTGAATAAGCTCATAATAATAGCTACAGAAAAAAGCAATAAATTAAGCTCATGATAATAACTATCGAAGAAAAATGATTAAGTTACGTTTAAATTGATAATTATGCCTTTATATTATTGACGGTATCTTGAGGGTTTCAAAATCTTCTTAATTCCTGGAATTTTAGAATTCTTTTTTAGAAAGAACGTGTAATTGCTTTTAAATCTAGGTTTCATGCATTTCTTTCCTTTTAACTAGAATTAAAGAATTATAGAATATTGCTTGCTGATGAAGGAAAGTTCCTTTTAGCCCTTCTTTAGAAATCCTCAGAGCATTTTCTTTTAGATGATTGTTTTAAGTTTAATCTTAATTTTTTTCTTAGAGGTACTAATTAAAATTTCACTATTTGTATCATCGAGTATACAGGATATAAATTGTTTAGGTCAGAAAAGAAGCATTACATATATCACATAAATTTGAACGTATGTTTAGCAGTTCTGTACCGTATGCGTAGGTAAAAAATTATGTAAATCAATCTAACTTTAATTTACAAGAGTTCCTTAATTCTCCACTTTAACTATTCACTTTTCCTTAACTCTCCACTGGACTATTTGCGTGCAAAAATAGAAACTGCTGATAATACATCTCTCTAGACTGCGCCATTTTAAAATTTACTGTAGTCCCATGATTCTTACATAACGCTAATAACACTGGTATGTGTTATTAGCGTTATGTAAGATTAACTTTTCAATCAATAATAATCAAACTTAACTTTCAATCAATAATAATTTCATGTTTAAGAACCGAGACTTAAAATTAACTAATAAGTATATAAAGCTTAAATTAAACTAATCCGGAACATATAAATGTACTAAACATAGTAATTGCTTGTAATAAATTTCTCTAAGCTGACTCATTTCAAAATAAATCGTACACCCATGGTTCTAATGACACAAATATTTAAACAAAACTTTAGACAATAATAATTTTAAATTTGCGAACGGAAACTTAAATTAGTCAAAAAAGATAAAGCTGAAGTTAAATTAAATCATTCTGAACTAGGTTTTTACACTGGGCATGTTGTATTCTGCCTCTCGGTACTGTGTTGTTAACTTGCTTCTTTCTGCTGCTCTTTCCACCATCGAAATTAATTGCCGTAAAGATGTAGAAATGGCACAAATGAGATCAAGAAAGGCACATAGTTTGTGCCCATTACGGTGTATAATTCGAGTTATGAATGTGCTTCTTAAGAATTATAAAAGGATTAAATCGGTTTCTGCGATTAACATCTTTTATGCACCGAGATCCTTCACTCCAAAAATTCTGTTTTCTGCTGTGAGAATAACTTTTAATTGATTACGTGCGTACAAAATTTTTTCATGTATGTTGTAGAGACATTAGGTATTTTTTGAAAAGAAGGAGAGATGGAAAAATAAGCAATGCCCTCGCCGAGTTTCGAACCACGAACCTCTCGAATATGCGCCCAGCGTGCTGACCACTACAGTACGAAGGTACGCGAAGAAGGCGGAAGAAATACCTTATATACTCCACGTTTTAAAACGCGACTTGGATAAGATGACCCAATCGCTAAATCCTGGTAGTGGAGAATCATTATCCACCACCTTTTGTAGTTCGGGCGCCATTGTAGAGACAATATGCATTTTTTTAGCAGGAGAGGTGAAAAATGAGCAATGCTTTCGCCTGGACTCGAACCACGGACCTCTCGAATACGCGCCGAGTGTGCTGACCACTACGCCACGAAGGCATGCTAAGAAGGCGGGAGAAATACCTTATGATGTTTATATTTTTTCATGTTTAATCAGAGATACCAGTAATAAAAAGGAGCTAAGCGTTATTTAGGTCCCAATTAAGAGATGAGCTTCAGAGATTTAGACCTATGTTACCAACCTCTGTTGATGCTCTACATCTTTCTAGATGGATTCCCCCCTTCTTGAAGATGCTTGAGCATTTCAGGTTAATGTCACAGCTTTACAGTTTTCTAATAAAAATTCATGACTTTTATGATGCCAGAAATAAAGGCCATTGTAATTTTTAATTTGATTTACTGCAAGTTTTTCGTTCGTGAAAAATATCTTCCATTTCATTGTGATCATAGGCACCTAAGCGAACAAGCTTCGGGAGCAGACCGCCATATTCCCGAGGGTCACAAAACCATCCTGTAATTTCTTCTACTCTTATGCTTTTACCATCCCACTCCCAGAAAACAAGAATATTGGTTTTTGAAAAGATGAAAGAAAGCTCTACCTAGTATCCAACATTCTCATATTCGAGCTCTAATTATGAAGATTCCTTTTGACTCGATATGATAAAATTTTGTCTCATCACGACTAGTAATCCTTTTGAAAAATTCTCACCTTTGAAATATGGCAATCTTTCGTTATTTTCCCAACAAACAGTGGCCAGTTTCAAAGCACATTTTCAAGAGCTTCGGCATTCGACGTCGAAAAGGGATGGGTTGATATGAGTTCTTCATGGGTTGACTTTCGTCTCCTTTGAATTACTTGAACCGTTTCTGATACTGTGCATGGGTCTGTGTCTATCACCATAAAATTGTTCCGTCATTTCATGAGCCTTCCGCAAATGCTTTTCAAACTTGACGCGAAAATTGGTGTTAAAGCAGATTTGGCGAAACTCAGCCAACTCGAAAATTACAGGACATGCACAAGCTCTTAAATGAAGCGAGGAAATGCAAGGGACTAATCATAACACAATGATCCGACAAACGGAAGTTTCTCAGTCAATCAGTGTATACACATGGTATGAAATCGTGTTAGCGTGCTATTATAAAATTTTGGGAACATTTTAAACAATCAAATTACACTACTTTTCAAGAAGACATAAATACAGATTAGGGAATGCTATCTTTTCATCTATAAACCGGAGAAAATACGGAGTGTCATGGGAGGAAGTTGAGCTGAACTTTAAGAAGCTTAGAGCATTTATGTGAATAGGTGTATATATTAGCAACATGGCCTCTAAGCCCATGAGATAAGCATCTCGAAAATATAAATGTCAGTGACAGGATTTCCAATTCCTTTTTTAAACGACAAAAAAGAGGGTAAATTGCAGAAATTACTTATTTTATTTTACAGAGTGGTTGTATCAGAGAATTTATTTAGTTTTTCGCTCGGTTTTTTACATGTTAAAATGATGTACATAAACATCACATGCAATGTTTTATATAAACTTCCGCCAAAAACGTACTTTTTGATTAACAGCACGTAGAAATATTTCTATTTCCAAAATTAGGCCGCTCCCTAAACTGTTTGGATCAGCATGCATGCAAGTCTCTGTGTATTATTGTAAGAATAAGTACAAAACTGCTCTTCTTACATAATGAACATAAGTACTCTACGTTCAGAAATGATGAAAAACTTCATGTTTTATCAGATTTGCGTTGTATTTTCTATTGTTTTCAATGAAGAAGATGATGTTTATTGAGATTTTTTCTAGCAGAGGTCCGTTAACTTTACATATTTTTATAAAATGAGGAAAGTGACCCAAACTATTGAAATCTGAAAGCCTACTTTATTTCAACCCTTCCTTAAAATGTTACCAAGTACCTACAAATACAGGACTTTCATATCATCGGACTTGAAATTGGTCAACTGTTAAAGAAACTCAAGTGTTAGATTTAAATACAAATAAAAAAAGCGTGAAATACGATTTTTGATTGCTGAAGTTACAGGTACAGGTATAAATAGGGCGAAGCACGAGTTACGCATCCTTAGTAGTTTAGGTGTAATCTCGCCGTACTAACTATTAAGTTCCGCTGCAATTTTGATGGACAACAAACACTCTGTGGGGATGGTCCGAGGTTCTCTCAACCTTCTTTCTCTACCAGCAACTACTCGAGAGGACTTTCGCCTGACTATGTATTTTGAGTGCGCACTTAGTGTTTGGGAATATTATACACTTAGAAACATCCGTGCCTTCTCAGGGAGCCCAAGATACAGCAGCTAGGTGGGCTAGCCGATCAGGGAGGCTGCAGAGCACTGAAAACGTATAAATTTTTTCTTCATTTTCTTTTAGTGTTTATTGTTGTGTTACAGAAGCCTGAAAATCAAAAATTGGCCTTCTCGCGAAATAAGAAATTATTCCTTTACGGTCCATACGAAGTGCTTCGCTCTTCGGCCTAACAAAGTAAAAATTATTATAAAAATATGTATCCCTTTATACTATTTTGTAACAAATTGTTATTAATGTTTATGTATTAGTAAAATTATTAAAAAGAGTTGTGAATACCAGATGATATATACCTCATTTGGAGAATTTCTAACGTAAAATTCTTAACTTAAAACTTCATGATTTAGTACTTCTTGATGAGTACCCAAATGCCTGCTTTAAAAGAAAAATCTAAAGGTAGCATAAAATTCTCTAATAAGCTATGGATTGCTGTCTTCCATACATTTCATTTACTTCAATGTTATTCGAATTTTAATTCATATTTCAGTAATATCTGATAATATCCTCTTTACATTTTTGAACACTTTGCAGAAAAAAAGGTGGCACAGTTCTATAGTTACTGGGCCGATTGAAGAAATTTAATTTGCGTTTTTCATGCCGCGAAAGCTTGACTTAGGATATATATTAGATTTACATATAGTGTTGTTCTAACTTAGGTATTTTATCACAAAACTGGACTTTTTCTGAAAAGGAATGCGAATTTTTTCCTATATTTCGATTCTACAACTCAGATTATGACTAAATATAAATTTTGTAAAGTTTGGCCAGAAAGTTATCAAACTTTTAAAAAAATTTGTCTTGGAGTATTTTTTCTTTATTTTGCACCAAGAATAATTCACTTAACAATATTCTTCATTTATGGTTACGTATTTCCTTTTCTCTTTAATTGCTCTGGAATAGAAAAAATGTATATCGTTCTTTCTTTCAAATAATTTTAACAAACTGTGTAAACTGTGTACTTGAACGCGATTTTTTAAATTTTATAAGTTATAATTTAAAACGTATTTCAAAAAATTTATAAAAATTACTAAAAAATACAATTTTTAAAATAAAATTAGAAAATATCTGAAAATTTTATTCGGATTGAGCCTAAATTGAGAGCTAAGAAAGAAGGAATCAGTAAGTTAAATAAAAAAGAGTTATTAATAAATATATAGCAAATTCAATTAACATAGAGGAGCTAAACTTATGAGGGATAATTTTTTAAAAACTGCTCATGCGATTTTTATAAAACTTGTCACTTTGGCATAATTTGAGTCGTAAAATCGAAATATGAAAAAAAAAGATATCCATTTCAGTAAATGCCCGTATGTACGTCAAAATTCTTATGTTAGAGCAATGCGATATGTAAATCTAATATACATCCTAAGTGGGGCTTTCGAGACATAAAAAAGATAAATTTTGTCAATAGGCCCAGTAGAACGTGAGAACTATCTCCCCCCATTTTATGCGTGTGTGTGTGTAAAGTGTACATTAAAAGCAAAATTTTTAAATAAAATGCTGATTTTATTACATAGCAAGCATGGATGTTATTAAGAAAAGAACTAAAAATTTGTACTGTTTACCATTAGCCTGTATTTCAACGAAATTCATTTCGAAAAATTTAGATCTTAACAATTCCTGTTGAGTTTGCAGTGTCACAGGTATGAGCTAATAACAAATTCTTATCTCAAAAACATTGATTTTGTTTGTTTAGAGTATTAATCATGAGCATGTATGAGTAGAAATTTCGTTTTATTAGAAACTCATTCTCTTATCTGACTTTTTCCGCTTCTAGAATACAGTTTAGATCAGCTTTTCAAACATTAAATTGGAATTTGATTACAAAACTCTTTTGCTCCCCTTTGAAACTCTGAAGGCACTATTTTTCTTTGTTTATTTATTTGTGATAAATTCAAAAATAAGCTAAAATTTTCTATTCACGTAAAAAACTGGAATTTCGATTTTATCTTAGATTTACCAAAAGCTAGCTTGAAAGCAATTGAACTTTTGCTCTCTTGTTTCTCGTTCATCTAGCATAACGTAATCATACGAAAAACATGTTCTTAATCTTAAATGTTACTAATGATAACATCTATCAGTGACAGTTATATGCGGATCAAATGGCACTAGTTTTAGAAAATGTCATTTATTTTAACTCTAGGCTGCAACATAAACACTTCCCAAAGCTTTTAAAAGAATAAAAGAATGACCTCAAACAAAGTCATTTGTTCCAGATCTTATTTGTATTATTAGATAATAAATAATCAATAGTAAAGAATCTGTGTGTATGCATGTATATGTTTTCTCCACATTATGGAAAAGCAGTTTTCTGAAAGCTAGAGGTATCATTTTTTGAAACTACCTAGTCCTCCATCCGAGCACGTGCACCTCGAAGGGCGAATTTTTTTTTAAATTTTCATTTATTTTCTATTTATTTTATGCTTTGTGCAAAACTTATGAAATTTTGACTAATAAGCAGAGTGATTTAAAAGCAGTATGTTGTTACTGTATAAAGAGTAAGATATTTTTTTTAATCAGTTAACTCAACGTTTTAAACAAATTCTTTTCACCTCGCCAAAACTGTTACTGCGCTTCGAATTTGATAAGCAAACTTAGCGATTTAAAAGACATGAATTGCCACTACCGGAAATAAAATATTTTTATCTTTCACGCTTTAATGTATTGCCATTCGGGAAAGCGTAAAATATTTTATCTTCTATGGATTTAATCCTACTGATTGATATTAATTCAAAAAATGTTAAAAGCAATTTAAAAATAATAAACGTAGTTCTTCATCTTTGTTATTTTTAACTGCTAGGTGAAACTGTGAAATTGCGCTGTACTCTGCTCTTTTAAATAGACACTTCAAGGTACTCTTGGAACTCTTCCCTCATTTACGATCGTATCGTGTGTCATCACAGTGAAAATCAGGGAATTTTAGCAAATCAGAGAATTCCTTTATCGAAGCAATCGTGCTGATTGTAAGGCAGGGTTTTAGGGAGAAATGGTCTTGAAATATCTGTTCTCAAGTAACAAACTGTAGCTGAACTCAAAATATTTTTTTTTCAAAACCACCTTTTACGCCAACTTTTATACCTAGCTAACGGAGGTAATGTTTTCGGTCCAAAAATTCCGTAGTGAGTTTACTCCACAATACGTGTTATACATACATACATACATATATATGCACGTAAGTGCATACAAACGTCACAAAAAAGTCCCTTTTAAATTCACTTTACCTCCATTTTACAGCCCGTGCCAGAAAAAAGATTCTTTATTTTGTCCCTATGTACAGACACCACACAAGGAAAAAAATTTAAAGCTTTCAGATTTTATATCACGGCCAACGGGATGTTTTTTAACGTTTTGTGGGTTACCTTTATTTATTAAATATCATGTTGTGAGGTTCAACTATTTAAATTTCGAACCCCACAAGCACTTAACAAGCGAATAATCGCTTAAGTGTGAACACAACACGTGAGACTTGAGAAGGGTTTAAAACCCTTTATTATTCAGTATATTTACAATCAGTTCCGACTTGGAACTTAACATAAAGCCGCCACTCGGACTTGAACTTAAATACTAATAATTTGAACTAAAACTAGCTTAACTAAAGCTCTTAAAGAATATAGCCGAAGCTATCAGAATCTAACTAGTTGGCCCCTAAGTATTAATTAAATCGGCGAAGCCTAGCATTGGCCTAAGATATGGCCGAGCGTAATAATAGCTAAGAGAGATGTAGCCAGAAGGTAAACGCGTTCTAGTCAGGAAATCAGACTCTCTCTCTTGAAGTCGGTTAAGTCACGACTTAAATAGTACTCATTCTCATTTGCATTATCTGCGTTTCTGAAATTACATTCTGGAAGGAAATTGTAAGCTGAAATTAGAATAAGATGGGAACGATACAAAACTTAAAATAACTGTTAATTAACATAATGTAAACCTTACAATGTTCTTCGCACTTAAACCATAAAATTCAATTCAACAGCAATATCACGAAAAACGAAATCTCGTGTATAAAAATATCCGTGCTTAAAGATGCAAGCGATATTAATGTTAATGGAAGACTTTGAAATCGTTGAGTTTGTTAATCAAAAATTTGTTAACGTTTTACAAAATATGAAGTATATAATAAAAAAAGTTTGGACTTCCAGATGTCCATATTCGAGTGGAGGATTACTTTATTCAAAATTCGATATCTCTAGGTACCTCGATATCTCTAGGTTTTTTTAGAGTGTGAGAAACGTACATACATTCATGCAGATCCATCGGTATTTAATTTCTTTAAATATAATGCAGGGCTCTAATACTTGGTGGCTGCAATTTGAAAAATAGTTCGCCGTTTATAGTGAACCAACGCAAAATGCCAAAACGGAATTAATAGCCTTTCTGAGCTAATCCTCTTTTGGGCTAAAAAAATCGTCTAAATTTATTCGGGAACTCTCAGAATGGATATTTCTGTAACATATGATACGCGAATTTTTTTCAATTTTAATAGCTCCTTTACTTCCTATAAGGAAGTATAAAGCACTTTTTATTTTGCAATGAGGTCACTTCTTTCTTTTATAAAAATTAACTTAAATTTTTGAAATGAAATTTATGTTATATTTTTCAAAACCTATAGCGATTGAAAATTGTTTTTCCAAATCATAACAAAATCGCCCTACGGATCTTCATTTTTTACCATTATAAGAATATTAATATACCTTTTAGACCAAATTTAGTAGTGTTATCAATGCTGGGATGAAAATAACTGCATTATTCGTTCAGCTATTAACTATTACTAGCTATTATTTTAAATATAATATAGCATTATAAAGGCACTAAGAAACCTGAAAGACTTTTGTTCTGTTGTATGTACACTGCTGGCCACCATAAATCCAACACCCTGAAAGAAACATGCAAATAACATGAAATTTACAACATGCATTGGCGGAGGTGAGATATACAAATGCTTTGAATTTCAGCGCAGACGCACATCACGCGCGCCTGTGGCACCACTTCAAAGCGCTATTTAAGTTTTCGACGATTTCAAGTTCGACATTTGTGTTTTTCTTGTGGTTTTTTTCAAAAAAAAAAAAAAAAAAAACGATCAATTATGCCTCTTAGTAAACAGCGATCATCGTTTGATCAAGTATCCGAGTTCGACAGAGGAAGGATAGTGGCCTACCGAGAGTGTGGATTATCTTTCAGGAAAAATGGGTAGTCGTGTTGGACGAAACCAAACAACTGTAATGCAGATATGTGCAGGAGATGTACCCTTGGATGCAGGAGGATACGACGGACCGATGCGTTCGATTGCATGCACCTCAGTGCACCACTTCACGTGATGACAGGAACATTGTGCGCATGGCAGTGACGGATCGCTCAGTCACGTCACGAACCATAGTAAAGCACATTCAGTCTGTAACGCATCATCCAGTGTCTGCGCGTACCATTCGACGCCGTTTACAGCAGAGTGTCTGTCCGCAAGACGTCCATTGCTTCGTCTACCCTTAACGCAGAACCACAGAGTCTCCGCCGCCAATGGTGCGATGAAAGAAGGATGTGGACGGCAGAATGGAATGGAATTGTCTTTACTGACAAGTCAGGCTTCTGTCTGCAACAACACGATGGTCGGATTCTAGTCTGGAGACACCGTGCAGAGAGGATGCTGAACAGCTGCGTTATGCACCGCCACACTGGTCCTGCACCGGGTTATGGTATGGGGCTGTACTAGATATTACTCTCGCACTCCTCTAGTACGCATTGCCGGTACTTTAAACAGCCAGTGCTACAACTCCGAGGTGTCGGAGCCAGTTGTCCTTTTTTACCTTCAGGGCTTGCTCACAGCCATATTTCAACAGGATAATGCGCGACCGCACGTGGCACGCATTGTCCAAGGATTCTTCGTCAATCGCCAGATTGAATTGCTTCCCTAGCCGGCTCGCTCTCCGGATCTTTCGCGGATAGAAAACATCTGGTCCATGGTTGCTGAACGATTGACCCAAATTACATCCCAAGCTGCCACATTGGATCCTCTTTGGCAACGTGTGGAAGCTGCTTGGTCTGCTGTACCCCAAGAACACATCCAAAGTCTCTTTGAATCAATGCCGAGGCGTGTGGCAGCGGTGATCTCCAACAATGGCGGCTACTTTGGCTATTGATTCTGGAAGGAACCGCACTTCACAGAAGTCTATAAATTTAATCATTTGACACTTTTTCAACATGTTATCTACTAAATAAATTTTGCTGTGATATCTCTTGTTTTTCTTGGTGTTGCAATTTGGGTGGCCAGCAGTGTATATTAGAAGAGGCATCCAAAGCAGGATAATTTAATCTCATTCATAGTATACCGTGGCTTTTAATTAGTTATCAGTAAGTTAGAGGCATTCGTTTTCCAGTACCTTGACATTTGCGCATAATATTTATCTGGCACAGATCCATCATGTTTCTGCTGGTTTGAGATGAATGCCAACTACATGCTCCAAGAAATGTAGTGCACTTTTTAGAGTGATAGAAGGTAACGTACAGTATATCGGTATGATCTGGTTTGTTTTTCTCAAAATTTCTGATCTGCATCTTAATTCTTATTAATGTATCATTTATGTGGCATGAGGTATGCGTTATCAGATATGAACTAAAAGCAAACTTATTCCAAACCCAGAACAATAGAGTGATATTGCAAAAGCGAGCGAACACTGCATATAAAAGTCATACTTATTCTGTACATAGCAAGCACAACCAAACTGCAGTAGTTTGATCCTTTAAATGCGGCTCACGTCGTAATAAGCAATTGTCTTTTTCTTTTTAATTTTCTTTCCTAAATAACAAATAACATTCCAGCTTAAAACAGAAATCATGTTACGGTATGTTTTTTAGCAGTAGGTTCTTTTAGTTTTTAAAATTGTACATATACATATATAGTGATAAAATTATATACAATTTAATAAAAAATAATTTAATATAAATTGCATATATTTTAAAATTATATATATATAACTGTAGCGCAGATTTTGCTTTTTAAGTACTTTAAAAATAAATTTTGAAATTTCTTAATTTTCTTGTATTTTTTACAAATTATATATATGTATGATACATATATTATATCAAAAAAACCAATACATTAACAAAGCGCTGTGTTGACCCGGTGTTTTAAAAAGTTAACACGGAGCTTCTGTAGGATGCTTCACTGGATTAGTAGCATCACGGGACAGTACCTGTATCACCATATGATAAAGTCCTGGTGTCCTATATGCTTATTCCTCTTCTGTTCTATGTTGATGATGTACGGCTCTGAAAGGTATAGGGGTTAGCGACTGCCTTGCAGAAATTCCTCTTGAGTGGGGTTTGGTGGCAGAAGAAAAAAGGGGAGAGAGACCATCAGTTCCGTTTCTTGGGGCAATTCTCCATCAAGTCCGGATGCAGCTGCACATTTATTGCTATGCTATCAATGGTAAAAATTTTATGTTCCACCTCCTCCTACCCATATCTCTGTTAATAACGTACCTTGATATCTTATCACATGGCACTGCTATTCTGTTTAGTTGCTCTATTAGAAGAAACAAAAGTTATCTGATAACCTAGTTTGTATTTAATGACTAATGAAATGTTAGCTTTTGCCTCCATATGTTTGACTTCATACTAATTATAAAGAGTAGTAAGTTTTTAAAAACTTTTTAAAAGTTCGAAAATAATTAATTAATGCTTTGTTTTAAATAACCTTCGTATATTGAGTTGCAGGTTTTTCGCAGTACAGTATTTACTGTCTCATTTGCTTTAGCGTAATGAGCAAAGAAAAATGACCTTAGCGAAAAACCATTTTACTTCCTTGTAAAAACCGCTACGTCTTCTTTCGCTTTCAATCTATGTCTATTAAAATCAGTTAACAATTAGAATCTTAATCCCCCCAAAAATGTTAATAAGTTTAAAAATAAAGAAAAACCTGAAAGGTTTCGAATTTTAAATTACGCCCAAAGGGGCATTTTTTAACGTTTTGTGTGTTGCCTTTATTTATTAAATATCATGTTCTTCGCACTTTAAACAATAAAATTCAGTTCACCAGCAATATGGCAAAATAATTTAAAAATAAGTATACCTTTAGAATTTCTGATACACAGTTCAGCGCGTTTTAGATAAAAATGTCTTTTTTTTTTCGTGGAGTGTTGCCATTGTCTCATTTTCTGTCTCATCAAATATCTCTCTCAATAACAACCTTTTAAAAGGGAATGAAATGGTGAAGTTTCTACCTTCCGTCAATAGGTGTTTCTGTCAAGGGGGTCGGGGTAGTAGGGGAAGAATCGGAAAAGATTCCGTCAGTAAGGGTTATTGATAGAGAGTGGGGGGATAGCAGATGATGAATCAATCCAATTTTAATCACAAGCTAAAACGGGAAAGAACGTAACGGGAAATTCCCGTTCAACCCAGACACAAGTCCACGAAGTCACTCCTTCCTTCATGGAGATAACCTTTTGCTTACTTTGTCACAATCTAAATGATTCAATCTAAGCAAAAACCCATACAAAAATTCCATTTTTTGTTAGGCAAAGCACCCCTCCGTAACACTGAAATTCTTTCCCTTATTTTGCAAAACTGCGCATGCTAATGCTCATGAATGAGTCAATATTTAAATAAATAAAGTTCGTAGATATAATTTATTAACACTGTCTGTAGTATACGTAATAAGGCTAGGCTATTCGGTTTCTTAACATTTGTGCATTTGTTGAAGGTGCACTTTTAATTTCCTCGAAAAATTTTCTCTTTGCGTTCGCAGCTCACCAATTATTTGACACAAAAAGCTTATCTTCGACCTGTCTCGGCCTTAACATGTCTTTCCTTTTAGGATTAAATATTACCCTTGATCTTTAACATGCTTACCTTGAAGTACGGCCGATCAGAACTGGAATGAAATCTTCGAGGAATGCGTAATAACTCTCGTGGTCTTAATTAAATAATTCAATCCATATCTAGGTTTTTGATTCAAAATGTGAAGATAGCGCTTTTTTATAGATACTAATTCTAATATAACTAGTTTTAATTTCAATGTAATAATAGTAACAAGTGACTGAAATATTAAGAAAACTTCATAGGTATCTTTTCAACCTTATTATTAAAATATGTGAAATTTAGAGAAATCCTATAGTATTCTGACGGAAAAGAAAAATATCCAGCTTAACAGTAACTAAAATTTAATTATCATTTTTTGAAGACAAAAAATAAATTCATTTGTGTCATAATATTTAGGACCCATTTTATTCCTATTATTTAGCCTCTTCTTATGTCGCTATAGTGAAAATTTTTGAGGTAGAGCAAGAACAAAAATTGCAAGAAGAGGACGCAAATACAGAAAACGGGAGAAGGAGGTTGATTCTAAACAGAGGGGCAAATCCTACAATCACTTTAAATAATATACGTTGTAAAGTATTCATTTACTTAAATTATTTACGTTCGGGAACTTTACTGCTACTTGTCCCATTCCTTTTTTCTGCCGAAAGGCAAATTTTAGCTCGCGCGCATTTAAGTGAGCTCTTGAGATTGCCTAAGTCACAGCGTGATCCGCCTGCTGAAGGCCACATTACTAGTTGAAATTCTATGATAGTGTTCTGTTTTCTGCTTTGCTTTAATCTTGCAAATAAGGTTGACAACCCGGTGTAGGTTTGAGACAGCTGTCGCTTTAAGTATTTCTTCGGTTTTTGTTTCTGACAGTATATGGTGACTTAGATTTAATTTAATTTTGAATTCCTTACTTTTCAGTTGACGCCATAAATGCTCGCTAGTTTCGTAAACGCCAGAGTGCCTTTTGTTCAACTATTTTAGTTCTTAATAAAAAGTTCTTTTACACATTTCTCACGTTTTCTGTTTGCTTAACTAGACAAAATTCGCTTAAATCAAGAAGCAAGAGAATCACCCCGACGTGCAAAATAGAACAGGCAAATTGACAACCTTGTATTCGGCGTAAATTTTGTAAAATCTCAATCGATTTCCAGGGCAAAACGGGTCCCCCTTCATCAGGAGCAAAAAATTCTGCAAATCGAGAAATCGAGTGTCGATTATCTTTATATCCTACAGGCAACCCATGTAAGGAGCCGATAGCGCTATCTGTCGGCAGAAATACCAACAAAACAGCAAAGTTAAGTTAATAGAATTTTAAAAACATTAGACAAGACTGGATTGGAATGGAAGCACAACAAGGTTACTAATGTTATTTCTAGCATCAGAATGTGTTCTTAGATGGCACGATGAGAACTTGCGAACAGTTTTATCAATGACTACGGGAGAAAATACCCGGTTAAGGGCAACAGATCTTAAATAATTGAGTTCATTCGCAAGAAAAGATTCTGAGGAACAAACTTTGAACGCTCGAAATACATAATAGTAAATAGAAGCCATTTTTTGCTTAGCTGGCTGGCATGACTTAGCATGGGGAGGTAAATAAACAGAAAAGGGTTTACGGTAAATATTTGTGATGAAATTCGGTCCATTGCGGATTATAAGAATATCAAGGAAGTGAAGTGTATTATCAGATTCAGTCTCAAAAGTGAACTAGATGGCTGGATCAATCGAATTTATAACAGATAAAATCTGGGGTAAGTCTTCCTTATCACCATCAAAAAGAGCGAAAGTGTCGTCTACGTAGCAAATCCACAGACGAAAAGATAGTTTTTAAAAATAATTTGACCTCAAAATAGTGTATGTAAATGTCAGCAAGACAGGACTGAAAGGATTACCCATAGCTAGCCCTTCAATTTGACGAAAATATTCATTTTGCAAAACAAAATGAGTTTGACTCACAGAGACTTTAGTGAGGGAAATTAACTCTTCAATTTCAGTATGTGAAAAATGGAATTCTGTAAGTCTAGTTTCAAGGCATCTTAGTGCACCTTCGACTGGAACATTAGTAAACAGCGATTTAACATCAAACGAAACCATAATGAAGCGCAAGAGAGAAATATCTTTAAGTTTATCGACGGTTCCGAAAGATTTTTTACGGTGTGAATATTGTTGGAAAGTAAAGGAGAAAATATGGAAACTAAATATTTGGCGAAAGGGTACGATGCCGTTCCTAAATTGGAAACTTTAGGTCGAAAAGGAATTCCAATTTTATGAACTCTCGGGAGAGCATAAAATCTAGCACAGTTAGCAGTAGGTGGAAGGAGTGATTTCTTAAGCTGAGTCGAAAGTATGTGAGAAGATTTTACAGATGTTTTAACTTTTGTGAGGTCAAAAGTTGAGGGATCTTTAGGGATCGAAGAGTATGGACCCTCACTTATCAATTTCGCGACCCTATTAACGTAGGTGTGTTTGTCCATAACCAAAATTTGCCCACTTTTACCAGCCTTCGAAATTATAAGATTAGAATTACAATGAATTTCACCTAAAACTTTTTTTCTTTTTGGTTGAGATTCGAAACAAATGAATTGTTGTTAAAGTTCACATTATAAGTAATTAAGTAGTGAATTGTATCTTTCTGTGTTTCTGAAATTTTAGAGAATTTAAAAGCTTTTTCAATAGGGGTGATGATTTGAGGAATGGAAGGTTTCGTTGACTTAGAAAAATTAAAGTTATATTTTAATGCATTCATTTGGTCCTCTGAGAGATTCACCTTCGAGATATTAACAATGGGATTAGTGCTAACAGTGGGAAGATCCACAAGATGAACAGGGCTCAATGAAAGGGGCGTGAGCTTTTGGAATTTAGCAACAAGGATGCTTTTATGGCAGTTTCAGTCCTAGATCAAGATTTATGATCAAATGAGGAAACATTTAAAGTGGAATTGGCAGTCTTTAAATGAAGGTGATATAATTCATGTTTAATTTTAGCCACACGTTTGCGCGTATTTCTTATAGTGTGACGAAGTAGGGACAATTTGAATTTATGCATAATTTCGAAATGTGAACAGAAGCTTTGACATTAATTTAATTTGTATAAATTTGGGAATGATATTCTCATATTTGCATTTGAGCAAGAAATGGAAATGGTTCAAGAATTTCATACGCTTAAGGCGTAACTTACAAAATCGATTCTTATCTGTTGACATATTTCAAAAGTGTGAACAAGCAAGTAAAATGTAATGAACAAAAAATATTTAAAAAAAGCAGCTAAAATTATCGCAAAAGAACCATTGAAAACGAAAAACAAAAAACGTTATCGTTAAAAACGGAACATGCACAGAAAGAGATACAATACAAAACGAAAGCATCTTCTCATATACTTTCGACTCAGCTTAAGAAATCACTCATTCCACCTATTGCTAACTGTCCTAGATTTTATTCTCTCCCGAAACTTCAAAAAAACTGTTGCTTTTCGACCTAAAGTTTCCAATTTAGGAACGGCATCCTACCCTTTGGCCAAATGTTCAGTTTCCGTATTTTCTCCTTTACTTTCCAACAATATTCACACCGTAAAATAATCTTTCGGAATCATCGATAAACTTAAAGATATTTCCCCTTTACACTCCATTATGGTTTCGTTTGATGTTAAATCGCTGTTTACTAACGTTCCAGTTGAAGAGGCACTAAAATGCCTTGAAACTAGACTTCCAGAATTCCATTTTTCACATACTGAAATTGAAGAGTTAATTTCCCTCACTAAAGTCTCTCACTAAAGCAAGAGTCAAACTCACTGTGTTTTCCAAAATGAATATTTTCGCTAAATTGAAGGACTAGCTATGGTTAATCCCCTCAGTCTTGTACTTGCTGACATTTACATGCACTGTTTTGATGTCAAATTATTTAAAAAACTATCTTTTCGTCTGTGGAGTCGCTACGTAGACGACACTTTCGCTCTTTTTGATGGTGATAAGGACGACTTATTCCAGATTTTATCTGTTATAAATTCGATTGATCCAGCTCTCCAGTTCACTTTTGAAACTGAATCTGATAATACTTTCCCTTCCTTGATATTCTTATAATCCGCAATGGATCTAATTTCAGCACAAATGTTTACCGTAAACCCTTTTCTGTTTGTTTACCTCTCCATGCTAAGTCATGTCACCCGGCTAAGCAAAAAATGGCTCTCTTTTACTATTATGTATTTCGAGGTTTCGAAGTTTGTTCCTCAGAATCTCTTCTTGCTAAGGAACTCAATTATTTAAGATCTGTTGCTCTGGACCGAGGATTTTCTCCCGTTATCATTGATAAAACTGTTCGCAAGTTCTCATCGTGCCACCTAAGAACACATTCTGATGCTAGACATAACATTAATAACCTTGTCGTGTTTCCATTTTATCCTTCTATCAGTTACAAAATTGCACGGATTTTACACGTGTTTAATTTTCAAGTTGCTTTCTCGCCTATAAATAAAATCCGAGGTTCGGCTCTTAAAGATTCTATTTCTGACTTTAATTCTTGGAGAATTTACAGCATATTGTGTCAGTGTGGCTTAAGTTATATTCACCAAACGAAAAAAGCATTAAAGTTTCGCATAAAAGAACATGAATCTTACGGCCGAAAAGGCGAAATTAACAAATCTTCAATAGCTAATCATAGTTGGAAATTCAATCACAATTTTGATTTGGGTTCTGCAAAAATTATTCAGAAAGCTGGTTCTATTAGGGAATTGGATTTTCTTGAAGCTTTTCACATTCACAAAAATGTATTCTGTTTAGTCAATGACTTTAATTCCAATCCAGTCTTGCCTAATGCCTTTAAAATTCTACTAACTTATAAGGTATTTCTCCCGCCTTCTTCGCATGCCTTCGTGGTGTAGTGGTCTGCATGCTCGACGCGTAACCGAGAGGTTGGTGGTTCGATTGCCGGCGAAGGCGTTGCTTATTTTTCATGTCTCCTGCTTCGAAATAACCTAATATCTCTACAAACTTAACCCTGCTTTTTTGTTACTATTTCTGCCCACAGATGGCGCTATCGGCTCCTTGCATGGGTTGCCTGTAGGGTATAAATATGATCAACACTCGCTGCAGAATTTTTTGCTCCTGATGAAGGGGACCCGTTTTGCCCTCGAAATCGATTGAGATTTTACAAAATTTATGCCGAATGCAAGTTTGTCGATTTGCCTATAATTCGCTTAGTTCTGTTTACAGTCTTGACTTAGTTGACTTGCTACGAAATTAAATTTGACTCTACAACGTATTTAATATAGAGATTGTACGGTATTTGATTTGCTGAATATATTAAAAGATGAATCCAAAGTAGGATAATTTAACCTCATTAATATTACATTCTGTTCCACCGCTTTTAATTAATTATACATAAGTTAAACTCATTTTTGTTTGCAGTAATTCGACAGCTTGCCTAACTCAAGGTTAATATTTATCTCGCTTCTGATGAATATATATGCATCTCAATTTCATTTAATACCTCAGTTCTGAGATGAAACGTGCTGAATACCAACTTAAATAACGTAAAATGTCGTAGTATATTTTTCAACGTAGTGGAAGGTGAATTGAGATTATATAGACTGTTTCTCCCAAAATCCGTGATTTGAATCTTAATTCGTGCATAAAAAAATATTCTTTGTTTCATGAATGAGATGTATCGCCTACGTAGTTTGTTATTAGTGTTACCAGACTTGAAGTATAAGCATAACTCAAGATATTTTTGGCTCCATTCCAATTCATGGTGCTAAAATTAACATAGCTAACAGAATACATACAAATTACGTAAAACATTTGTAAAAATAGATCTGCGATTCCAATCCTAGAAAAAATTGTTCTCTGCACTGAGACCTAACTAAAACAGGATGGACGATAATTCATTACCATATGACTTCGGTGGACCGGATCTCATTCTTCTTTCCCTCAACCTTTAAGCAGATGAGAATGTAGTTAAGATTATATATTATACAATTACCCTGTGCTTACTCTCGTGGTTGAAGTAGTTATATTGTCCAGCTGGTAACCAGAAGATCCGTGGTTTGAATCCCAGCGCAGGTAAATTTTTTGCTCACAACTTCTCCCTCCAAAAACTGTAAATGTTTTCAAAGTGGGGTATTACTCGGTAATACACAACTGTACCCCTATGATTCAAGTAGTATGTGTACTAATAGAAAACTCTTCCATCTAAAATAATTACATGAGAATTTTTTTCATAATATTCTCTGTTTTATTTTGGGAAACTTTGTATTGGGAAATATAAGTCGAGTTTATATATACTTTCAATATTTAAGAAAATAAAGTTTGAAAGTGCACTTTTTGAATATCTTCGGTATTGTAGTCAGTGAATAAAAAAGGCTTCTCTCTATCTCAGAATTTGCTTATTTGCTGAAGAAGCACTCTTAATTTCCTCAAAGCATTTTCCTTTTACATTCGCAGTTCGGTTAAATGTTTGATATGCTAACAAATCTTTGGTCTGTCACATGACCAAAGATATGTCTTTCCTTCAGTGATTAAACGTCATGCTTGGGAACATGGTCGATCAAAATTGAAGCGAAGCTACAGTATGTAGTCCTAGTTCTTTTGTTGTTGTTGTTGTGACTAATCGTAGTTTTTTGACCTCAGCAGAACAAGGCCACGGAATTTATAGTGGCAAGGAGTCCGTGATTACGTCTATCGTTGGCAAGAGCTTCGGGCAACATATGGGTTACAGTATGATTTTGCCCATTTCCACCTAATTTTGAGAGAGATCATCTCGAAAGATGAGTCCGAGAGTTCGCAACTTCTCTTCCCCTACCATCAAACCACACGGCAGGACTTTCGGCTAATCATGTATTTAGCGTCCTCTTGCCGCAGAGACACTATACATTTACAAACATCCATGTATTTTCCATGATTCGAACCCGGGCCCTTCGTTACTGTCGTCAGAGTCACTACTATTCCGCTTGGGCGCCTTTCATTCTGTAATATGTGCTAAGGCTGAAAATTACAATTTTCTTTTGTATTATTTATTATAATTCCCTATGCCATTCAGTTTCTATGCTGTATGTATTTGTGCATTTATTTGTCCTCTGATTTTCAATATGCCATTTACTAAACAGAGCCCATGAAATTTTTCTGCAATTTTGTATTGTCATTTTTGAGTATCTTTTCCCACTATGCAATCGAATTATATTTCATATACAGATTCCTAATTTACTCGTTCTACATCTACTACAATGCAGTAAGGTCTGCATTTAATTCATCTGTTTGTGTCTTTAGACAATTAAAACAGAAGGGTTTTTAGTCTAACGCTCCAACAGTGTATCCGGCAGAAAGACAATGAAAGTATATAGCGGTCGTAGATTAATTTAGATATACAACCCAATTTTAGGTTTTGATGCAAAGTTAAAAAAGATCGACTTTTTCTTTCATTAAAACACTTTTTCATAGTCGTCATTTTATTATAACAACTGTTGGAAATGTTTAAAATATTATGAAAATTACCTAAGATTATTTAAGTATCCCTTCAGTCTATATATTGAAGTGCTTGTAAATTTTCAAAATACTATAATATTCAAGAAAAAAAGAACTGGTACTAGGTACTGAATTTAAACTATGGTTAAAACTGAATACTTCATGAATTTCTGCCAAAATCATCTTTTGAAGACACAAGCAGTAACTTTGTTTGTATCATAGAACACTTAGAACCGATGGTACGATTATTCTCTGATCTGATTTTGGTATAATAGATTAGTGAAAACGTTCCAAGTAGTTCAGAAATTACAAGACTACCTGCAAAGTAAACAATATCAGTTAACAAAATGGTATTTCTGAGTGTGCAAGTCAGAATTTTTAGCACGTATTTTATCGCTCAAATGAAAAATGGAAATTTTAAATCGAGTTTAAAATAATCTGTATTATATTCTGACTAACGCATATTCGCAAATATACGATAATTAATAAAACTAAGCATGCGTATATGTTTGACTTTAAGTATAAAATTATTATCTGTATTTATGACATGCATTGCTCTCATACGAAACATATCTCTTAATTACTAGAAATATTGTCGTTGCATATTCTTATTCGTCGTTTTCAATATTTTTATGAAGAATTTGTCCCAGTCGCCTCGTAATTATAATGTATCTAGTAACTAAAATGCGCTACTTATGCGAATGACTCTTCAAGAAGGAAATGATGATGTTTTTCGTCTTCGTAAAACTATTCAAGGAATCCGCGAATTCTTAAACAAAAAGAAGAAATAAAATAAGAAGTAAAAAATAAATAAAATATTAATAAATGTTTCTCGCTGTTTTATTGTAAACACTGTATTAAAAGTTTTCAAAAAAAGAATTAAAATTAGAAGTCTTAACACGCTTGGTTTCAGTTGAAAATTCTCTTATCTGTCGTTACGTGGATACAGGAAAGAATGCTGCAAAAGGCGAGCGCGCAGCGAATTAATTTAATTGCGGAATACAACCCAACCAGGCCTTTTTCAATTTCATTGGCAGTTTTGTGACCTAACTCTTTCAAAGTGACCTATGGAATTCTATCAAATGCTAAATTATTGGTCGAAATCCTTATTTTTCAAAGATAAATTTAGCGAATTAAATCGCAACTTAACAACAGATATGTTAGCTATTGTATTCAGATAAGCATCATGCGATATTTAGGAAATAGGAAGAAATGCTACAAAAATAAACTGCTGCATTAAAATTGAAATGATACAGTTATTGACTTCACAGTAATATTTCTGCGGAAAAAATCATAAATAACTGAATGAAAAGCATATTTGAGAAGTAATAAAATTTCGTTATTGTTTTAGACCGCATGTAATCTATTTATAATTTTTATCAAAATTACATAATGTTAATTTTAATATAACAATTTAAAAATGCAATTCATTGATACATGTAGTGAATGTGGATAATATTATCACACAATGAATGATATTGTTATTATTTAATTTATAATTTTATGATTAAAGAGAATGCTGAATTTTTTAAATCATGATTAAATAGCTTAAGGTAGCACTTAGAGGAATAAAATAGAAATAAATTCACTCCAAAATCTCTTTACAAAGGCAGTAATCTACAGTAGTTTATCACACATACATACATAATGTTTCCCTCTGAAAATCATGGCACTTACACTCATGCCTCATATTGTGAACGTATTTCGTGCTATGGGATTAGCTCTGTTTGGGCATGCAGTGTATTTTGTGGATAATATCGCTTATCTATAAGGTCACATCGAAATTTGCATTGCCATTAATAGATTAGGGTGTGTCTTGAATTTATGGCAAAGATGACATGAATTGTTCTGGGTGAATAAATGACTCGACATTGATTTTAAAATGAATGAAGCAGAATTACTAATCTAATAGACAGAAGTGAATTTGAAAATTACAGTTCACGTTCGCTGGGAAGACCATTCGTTAAAACAACCATCCAATTACAATTATCGTTACAAACTGTCTTTAGCTGATAACATTATATGAAAGCCATTTTTATTATAACCACTACCTTGATCCATTATGATTTCTATGGCCTATCCTCCTCCTTCGTTAAGATGGGTATTAGCGTGTAGTATAAGTATGATATCTAATGTATATTTAGAATGAATAATTTAAGTTATTTGCTGATTTAAATCTCATGCAGAAAAATATATTTTACAAGAAAAGAGAAAGATTGTCATCAATGATGCCTTTTTCCTGTACGACGTGGAGGGTCGTTATCATATGCCTCGACAAAATAAAATAGAGTACAAATTAGTTGTTTCTTTACATAACCTGTTGTTCATTTTCTTAATGTTTATTTTACTATTTCTTCATAGGAATACTTTCCACAAAAATTTCTTTGCACATTAAGAAGGGATGTATCTCAATATTAAGTGCACTTCAAAAGTCAATAAAGTTTTAACAGTTTATATATAGTGAATTTTCAGTGCATATCAATTATATTTGCACAAAACTTTTTAAACGTGTGATATTTTTTCCAGAATAATTTTATTGCACAGTCGTTTTAATCACTGCACTTCTCAGGCATCGATCGCCGGCTATGTTTGACCATGGGCAATATTCTCGACGATGAGACTGCTGAATTGTTGTTGGATTCAGACATTCACGATGAATACTTGAAAAAATCTCCGGCCATTAAAAACGGATTCCTAGATAGCATCTCTTACATAAAAGAACGCGAAATATATCATAAATAATGAATTATTGAGCACTGGCTAAAAGCGCGCTAAAATAAATGGAATAATAATGCTATAGAAATTATTGATACCGTTGCTTATCTTTTTTCACAATGTCAAAGATGCTAGGTTACCTATATCAGTTCTTGTCCTCAGACTGCCCCATAAGGAAAACTCAGAGAATTTCAAGCCCAGAGTTCTGTTTAATTTCTCTTACCGAAAGTCAAATTTGGCAAAATATCTCATAAACTGGAAACACATCTTCATACACCAGGTCTTTTACAGATGCTGTAAATTAAATGGCAAAGCAGGAAATGCAGACATCTTGTGCGCACTATTAATAAATAAATATATTTGAAGGGATTACTAGAATCCTAACCTCATTTTTTCCAAGCGAAAATAACTTCGATACTTAAAGCATGCAATCATTCAAAGAATATATCTGAAAATTAATAAGCTATCTGTTCATCGAAATAGTCAAGCGACAGTTAATGCAATTCCTGAATCAAACCATCATTCTTCAATAAGTTAGGAATATACGTGATCAAGTTTTATCTTCACCATTCTTGTAAATGAGAATAATCAACATGCTCTCTTAGGTCAATAGCAAAATAAATGCGCAGGCCTTGCTTGCAAAGAACACAGCGTAAGATTATCGTGTTCTACAGTTGTGACCAGACTTCTCAATACCTGCTTCAAATTCTACTTACGACGTATAAATAAGCACAAATATATGACAGAAAAAAATGGAACAAAGAAGCCAAGGACATAAGTTTGAGGTTTTTCCTTAAAATCGAAACCCTTTTTTCTGAAGTTTTTATTGCAGGGTATGGTTACATTTTAACCTACTTCTACGAAAGGAAGCTGTGTACATTGTGAAATGGATGATCTTGAGCCCTATGACTTTGAATGTATGTTAGCAGCATTGCAAAACTCCCAATCATATGTGAAAGTTCACTATACTTCTCATGATGATTGCGTCTCAGAACGTAAATTCCAGACAAGATCTTTAAAGTCGTATAGAAGCTTTCGGGAATGAATAAATTTGCGTTATGTTTTTCATAAAATCTGAATATATTGTTACAATTATTTCATCAAATACTTCCTGTAAATTAAGAATAATTAAAGCCACTTATAATTGACGATACCGTAAATACGCTTCTGTTGTTGTTTTGTTATAAAAAATGCAAAATCAGTGTGCAGTTCTAAGTGAAATCTATAACCCCCATTTCCTGTTAAAAAATAGAGTACCCGGTACAGCAGTCGGACAAGATAATACCTGCATGCCTCATCATGAACTTCTGGTGTCCCGTCCACTTATTCCTGTCCCGATGAAAATGAAACATTTGAATGTAAGAAAAGAGTAACTGTCCGTCCTGCCTGAGGTCTGTCCGTCCTGCCTTAGTGATCAGATGGAATATCAGTGAACATCAAACTGGCTTAAATTCCGGGAAACGGAATGGCTGCATAGTAGTTTTCATGGTCTCTCCTATGGGTAATGTGAACATGAGCCAATTTTGCTTGCAACGACTCACGTAAAGACACCCTTACCTTAATAGAAATAGTCCTAGTACGCTCTTACAGTATAGATGTCCTCAAATCTAATGCATGTCTTTTTTTTCCTACAGAGAAATAATGTTTTTAATTATAATCATCTTTTATATATAGTTGCGTGCGCCCGGGTTCACAATAGATTGAAAGCAAAAAGGTCCGATGATAGGTTGATAAAATTTATTTTTTCAAAAGAAAACTTCAGAATTCTGGAACTCTCCGCAGAAATAATCGTAGACTTCATATTATCACAGACTATATCAGTAGTTCACTTCAAATTACTAAGAACATTAAGCAAACGGAAGGAAAGCTCATCTAAAAGACGAAACTTTTAATACTCCGAAGTCGATCCGAAATAACAGCTCACAACAATAACAAATGAGAGCAGATATTGCCTCCGGTCTTATGTACTTTTCACCCGGCCGCCAAAATATTTCTAGTACTTTCTTCTTCTCGAAATTACTGGAAAGCAGGCCGAATACGGTTACGAAGCATCTAAAATCAATTACAGTTATTCAATTGCAATACCTATTACGGTGATACGGGGACCGGACCAAAATAGTCGCCAAGTTTGTCGACCTCTGGCGATTTCTCGCCAAATTTGGTGAGAAAAATTAGTCGCCCAAACCGTTTCCAGCTTGACGGAATCTCGCCAGTTTAGCGAGATAACCATTTACTCAATGTTAAGTGGGCTTGACTCTGCATTCTTGTTTTCCTGGTACAGCATTATTTCTCTCGGATTTTCACGTTACATTATACCGAAAAATTCAACAATTTCACATACAATTTCCCTAAAATTATCAGTATATATATAAAATTCGTAACATACTATGTGTATCAAAATGGTATTAAGTCTGCAAGAAAACCACCTGGACACAGCACTAACTTTGCATAATCACCCACAAGCCACACCTTCCTGACGAAATAGAAAACAGCAATACCTCTTTTAGATTTGGTTGTTTTGATCTTGCATGGGAAATACGTTGCAAATAGATTTTGAAATTTTGACTTTTAAATCACCTTCTACGATATATATGTTTTCTTTGGAAAGAGGAAACAACACCTCTTGCGGGCGTTGTATTTTATTTTGAAGCAGAGTGTCCCATCAAGATGCTTAAGACTGCGAGGAGAACCTTGAAAACCAATTACTTCTTAGTAAAATTTTGATAATTTTTAGTGCCAGCCAACGTTTTTAATAGTATAAATATATAAATAATAATAATATAAATTTTTAATAATATAAATTGTTCATATGTCGCGGCTTCCATAAAATCGCTTCATTATTATTTGCCGATAGGAAATTTAATTTTACAAAGATTAGTTACTTTATTTATATTTATACTATTAGTATGATAAAAGTAAATTATTTTGATCTATTTTGTAAACCTCGGCCACAAAATATGTTTCTCAGTACGTCACTTAGGCACCGCCCTCCTCATCAACTTCTTAATGATAAAATGGAACACTTTTGTAACAAAATTTATATACAGCAGTCGTTTATTTCTTTTTTTCAGTTTTATTTAAACAATAAAAGTTTAGACCTGTGATATCAACAGCTAGTTTGAAATTAAAATTGTGAAAAATTATTTGTGAAAATTATTTGTATTATTTCTTATTGATTTGTGTTTCAACAATGTTCAAATAATAAAATCCGTATCTTTCACAAGCTTGTTCATTCCAGATATCCTGCAACTATATTTATTATCTGTTTAATTCTTTTTGTAAACTCACACATTTCACAATTCAATGTTATCCTTTTGTGACATCTATTTTGCATTAACCTAGAATATCAAAAAACAGAATTCATGTTCTCTCCTCATTCTTGCAGATAAACATTATCAGTGTATTAAAAGTCAAGTAAGCTTTACCGTGATCTCCTCATTGGCAGATCACTAAACTTAATTAAGACTGCAGAGCATCTTTGACAACCATCTGCGTTCTCTTTATACTGGTTAGGGCCCACCAGCGGCCGAGCGGTAAAGACGCTGAACACTGGTAGTTCGGTCCGAGGTTCGAATCCCGCGAACGGGCTGGCTGCATGGGCGTTTTCGTGGTTTTCCCCATGTGTAACGTGTATACGAGCTAGTTTCCCTTAAAAAGTCCTCCACGAAGGCATCCCTCCCTTTAGGTAGATAGCCCTCGTGTGCTTTGCCATAATTGAATAACCTAACCTTTATACTGGTTACTAACATTTCCAAGTGCGACAAAAGAAATGTAAACTAGAGGTGGGACCAAACCTAAATTTTCTCGAATTCAAAGCCCAAAATGTTCACGAAATTCTAGAATTCCTTCTTATAAGAATTATGATAAGATTAAAAGGAAAGAAAAAACCTTTATTTAATATTAAATTTTTAATAAAAGTCTAATTTTAAATCGTTTAAAAAGAAACAAAATTTAAGAATACAGTTTTTGAAATGAATTCATGTGTACTAAGAAGATGCAAAAGAAATTTTGTAAATTAGTTGCAAAAAATTCTATAAATTTTGATTTCAGTTTTTTAATATATGTTGGTAAATAGTATTTGAATAATAGTTCAAATATAGGTCTGCATAATCGTTTTCAATGAAAGCAAGTATGGAAGGATGTATTATTTATTGAATTAATATTTAGGCTTAAATTGAGTCGGAACACACCACAAGCCGGGTCCGGAATTTCTCAGTTTTTGAATAACATTGTAATGTAAGGCAGAATCCCAATTATTTGATACTAATTAGTCAAATTGTGGGGCTCAACTCTTTAAATCTATAGTTCTCACTCCGAACCCCACGAACACTTAACTAGCAAATAATCGCTTAAGTGTGAACAGAACACGTAAGACTTGAGAAGGATTTAAAACCCTTTATTATTCAATATATTTACAATCAGTTCCGACTTGGAACTTTACAATAAAGCTGACACTCGTGCTTGAACTTAAATACTAATAATTTGAACAAAAATTAACTTAACTCAAGCTCTTAAGAAATATAGCCGAAGCTATCAGAATCTAACTAGTTGGCCCCTAAGTATTAATTAAATCGGCGAAGCCTAGCAAGGGCCTAAGATATGGCCGAGCGTAGTAATAGCTAAGAGAGATGTAGCTAGAAGACAAACTCGCGCTAGTCAGGAAATCAGACTCTCTCTCTTGAAGTCGGTTAAGTCACGACTTAAATAGTACTCATTCTCATTTGCATTATCTGCGTTTCTGAATTCACATTCTGGCAGGAAATTTTAAGCTGAAATTAGAACAAGATAGGAAAGATACAAAACTTAAAATAACTGTTAGAAAACGTATGATAAACCTTGCAAAATAATAATTAATATTTATTTATTTATTTACATATTACTTAATTTTAAATATTATTGGAGTTTCTATTCTGTTAATAAATTTTTATTCTTTCCTGATGGCCTTAGGCTATGGCACTTCTAATTTTAGAATTTAAGCTTTGATTCACGTAGACTAACATTGAACATGGAGTGTTAAATTCGCTTTGGAAAATTAAGATGGGGGTATTCTGGGATGTTAGAGGTGATCAATGTTAAATGAAATTATAACAAAAGTGTTCTTTCTGTAACGAAATATTGGAAGTCAGTAAAACTCGTCTTTCCTAAAAAAATGAGTTAAGTCTCAATTTGTTAGTATTCGAAGTTATTGAATTCAGATTCCACGATGAACTGGAACACCTGAATGTTGCTGAGCTGAGATTCGAATGACGAAAAACGTACAAGGATTCAAATCTTTTTCAAAATTCGAGGATTCGAAAATGTTTCATTTCTAGCGTTAACTTCATTCGTAGCATTATTCTCAGCAGAAACGTCACTACGCAAAGATGTCTTTACCACATTCGATAAAATTAGCAACTAACCTAATATTTACTAAATGGAAAGGGCACAACTTTCGTTATCTGCTTTCTTCAGAGTTACTTGAATCTTCGTGAAATATAGGTAGTTGAATGATCTGATAATTTACATTACTTCAATAAATACTATCAAATGATTCCTATCACCTTCCAAAACACTTCATATTGTTGACTGGACAGCTGATAATTTAAAATAAGGCTAAAGGAGCAAACTTAGTTTGACTTACATTTTGAATAAAATTTTATCAATTTCGAGAACAATCAGACGCAAGTTCCTCTTTTAAGAAGCAAAAAATTTGAACAAAGCGACAACCATTTTATACAGGCAAGAAAAGCGAAATGGACATAGCGCTATCTGTCGAGTAAAATAGTCATGAAACGACAGAAGTTTAAGTATTAGAAATTCAAAACCTCCGGAGAGAAGTGAATTGGAAGTAATGCCATTAAATAAAGGAGTTAAATTTTGTAAATAAGGAAGACTTCAATGGACTATAATTCACAAATTGAAGACTTCTATGAATGATTTTCGCAGAACCAAGGTCAAAACTGTGATAAAATGCCCAACCATGGTTTCCCTCTTTGTGGTGAGACAATAACTCTCTTTTAGTTTGGCTGATATTGCAAATCATATGGTAAATCAAAGATAAGCTTTAAATTCCCCAACAATGAAAATTACAGGTGGGGTTCTGAAGAATATAAGATAATCTTCTGTTACGGAAATCGGATTCAAAAATATGTATATGCATATATATATGTACATCCGTATGTATGCGTGTGTACACACACATATATATACGCACGTGCATATATACATATATTTCTGAATCCGGTCCCGATAACAGAAGAATGACGAATAAAACAGTGAATTTTATGATAAGTGAGAAAATGATTTGGAAATTTAGCTTGAGGAAAATCCTAATTATTTTGTAATTAATATAAAGATGAAGTGGAATCTGCATGAATCTAAAGCTGTATTTTTGTTTAAATTTAAACTGGTAAATTTACCACAGTTATTCTATGAAACATATTAGAAATTCATCAACCAATGTATTGCGCTTTCGGCTGACTACTGAAGCAAAACTTAACTGTCGGCTGATTACTAAAGCGAAACTTAACTTGTTTGTCATAATAATTTCAGTAACTAATTGTTACTGGCAATGCTTTTTAAATATATTTTTAACTTTCGTACCTAATAAAAACAGTCATTTTAATGCTTCCTACGACTACATGTGCTAAATTAGACAGTCATAAAGACATTGTTGAAAACCCAGTGTTTCTAGTTTTATCAAAACATTTCATCAACCTTTGAATATGTTAATGCTCCTCGTTATCAAAATAAAATTCATCTAAGAATGTTTCGATGGCATAGGTATTTAAAAATTTGATTGATCGTCTCAGAATCTAGATCCAAGCATGTTCTGAACAAAGTGGAATGCTGATTGCAAGCAAGGCCAAATCGCTCATCATCAGTGACAGATCTCACTAGTGTTTTTGTGAAAGAAAGGATGTCAGTTAGTTCCGGCAGCAGCATTTTAGAAGAAAGCGGCATGCATTCCCAACAAGATAGCAAGTTGTTGCAATTGCTGAGAGTGTATTTCTTTTATGTATTAGCTATATATCGTACTGAAATCTCTCTCTGGAAGAGCACTAGTCTGACTACTTTTTGCCACATATGCCTGTAATAAAAGATTTATAAAGATTTTTTTTAATTTCGAAGGCTTTTTGTATACGCAATGAACTCCTGTTCATCGCAAGACCTATGCGTGAAATGAAACATAGGAATGCTGAATTAATAAAATTTACCCTAATACAAGAACAACATTTAAAAATCTGTTACCTTAAATTTATTCAGATCACATTAATTATTCTTTAAAGCCTCCCAAGAAAAGCAAGTGGCAAAAACCTACAGATGCATATAACAACGAAAAATTCCAAACTAAAAATACCTATGAAAACAGTATTGAAAAATGCAACTGCTGGGTTAAAATTAATACGTATGTAAAGGCTATTCCAGGAAAAATCGCTGTAACAAAATGCAAATAAAAATAGCGAAAGTAGCAAATTTGTGATCGAAAGTTGATTGCGCTTATCGTTTTCTTCAGCGGATCAAAAGGAAATCCTACTACTCCGTGAATTTAAAAAAAAAAGGAATAATGGGGGAAAATTCAAAAATGTCTTTGTCTTTTTATTAGACTTTGAAGTGAAAAGGAAAATAATTAAAATAATAAGAATAACAAAATTTAGGACTGATTTTTTTAAAATTTATCCCGATATGCGAAAACATTCGAAACAGGGCATGGTAATGTTCGACAAATGCGTAAGGAATTATCGCAGTTGAACGTGCGCGCTCTAGCGTATCCAGCTGACAATTCTTCTCGATTCTCAGCAAAGGCACAACTGATATGTTTCACTTTCCTATCCCGAAAAATTTAGTAGTTCTAGTACAATGGCGCTCGAAATAAAAGGGGATAGATGATAACTCTTCATTACCAGGATCTGGTCGATTGGGTCTCGTGTCTCTTCCCAAGATTTCTATAAGTAGGAGGGAATTTATGAAATTATCTCATTCCTGAGTATATGCTCTCCTAATGTAAGTGATTACCACGTCCATCTAGCAAGTGGAAGATCCGTAATTCAAATCCCAGTCAGGACACTGTTGCTGGAAAAAAAATCTGAAAGGTTTCAGATTTAAATTACGTCTAAAGGGGCGTCTTTTTACGTTTTGTGTGTTACCTTTATTTATTAAATATCATGTTCTTCGCACTTAAACCATAAAATTCAGTTCAACAGCAATAATTTTTAAATGAGTATATCTTCAGAATTTCTGATACACAGTTCCGCGCGCTTTATTCTTTTTTCAAAATGACGCTAGTAAACTATCTGTGGATTGAAGGATATGTTTTTGCGCTTTCCGAGGAGAAATATTTCTATTTCATAATTCAAAAACTTTGGGAAATGCATGGTATTAAAATTTTTCAAGGGAAAACTAAGCAGTATTACTAATCTGAAAGGGAAAATGCATCGATCATATTCCTACATAGGAAAAAAGAATCTAAATGAATACCCGAAAAAGGTACGTACTGTTTCTATGTTTCTAAAGTTAGATTGTTGGTAACACTACAAAACGCGCTAACGCTCATATCATTTCCGGATTTTTAAATACATTTATAGAAATGATAAATAAGATACTAAACCACGATTTACAAGTTAATAAAAGAGCATAATTTTCACCAGCTTTTGCCGAGGCATGTAGCTCAACTCACAGCAATTTGTAGAACCCTCTATGGAAACTATTTAATGCGGAAAGGACTTGGAGACAAGTAGAAATACATTTTGACCCTTGAAAATGCATTGGTTTACCTAAATGACTGCAACAGAAAAACGTCTATTTATTATCGAAAACGAAGAGGAAAAAATTACAAACCTATTTCCGTGAATGCAAAGGTTTTAGTAAGGTATTTATGATTGTCGCAGTATTCTTTTATAGTGATCCATTTTTTTTATCCCAGTGACTTTCAGAGGGTGAAACTTCATCAAGACAAAGCAACAAGTCATATTACAAGTTCAAAAAATACCACTGAATTCCTCGAGAAAATGAAGGCTAATGCAGGTATTGCATGTATACCTTTTCAACGTATCCCTGCGAAGTCTCCTGAAGTTCCATCTGAGCTCTTTATAAACGCAAACCCACCAGAACTGATGAAATCTGGAAAGTAGTGGAAAAGGAATGGAAATTTTATGAAAATTTTATGAAAATCCCTTCTGTCATGGAAATCTCAATGAAGACTAATAGTCCAGAAAAAGGTTATCCGATCGAAAAACGTACTCTTTACATTTTCAACATTAATTAAAAGTCCCCTAATTCGTATTAAAAATGCGTAAATACCCTCTGTATTTTAAAATGCTGCAAAATCTGATTTTCATTAAATCAGATTATACAGAAAAAAAATTGTATGTTACATATTTATATTAGTAATTGTAATATATATATTTTATTTTCGCGGGCCATAGAAACGTATGATTAAGTTAAATATATAAAATATTAACATAAGTGAACTTACGTAGAATCATTAAAATTGTTTTCCAATTTTAATTGTCATATTTAACTTTTTTTTTCAAAGACACAGATGCATTATAAAGACTTGATTACAATTGTAATCTTGTTTCGATCCCATAATCATAAGTATGATGTGGGTTCTAGAAACCTAAGCATTAAGATTTACTCAAGCCTTTTATATTTGAAGGGACTAGGTCATGAATTGGCAGATGCTATGTAAAATCGGCATTACATAAGGTTACCACACATATAATTGACAAGATCAATACTACTTGGTGCGCACAATATCGACAGTGCGTAGCATCGGAATCGTAGAATCGGCACTGGCACACATTATCCTATGCAGTAATCTACACACCATCAGTACTGCATAGGATCAGTATTAAGTAGCTCGATACTGCTTAATATGAACACTATCGACATTGCATAATACTGACATTAAATAGCATTGATAGTGCATAGGATGAACACTAAGTAGCATTGAAGCAGAGCAAAATTGACATTTGCACAGAAATGATCCTACGCAGTATCTACATAACATCGACACTGCATAGGATCGATTAATACTATAGTAATGATTATGAGGATTGATGCACATTAGTCATCGTCACAAAGTCATCACAGGCATATGATAGACATAGACATATCTCTGAGGCGGTATATGATAGACTTAGGCAGATCAATGAGACGACATAGGATCGACACTGCGCAGAATCGACACCCTCAAAGGTTTAAAAAGCTATGAAGTCGACAAGATGTAGAATTGGTCTGGCATAAAATGAACATTGCCATAACGTAAACAAGACTCATTAACGACATGCATACTCAAGAGAGAGAGAGTCTTTACTTATTTTATTAATTCTAAAGTATATACCAAGGATCAACATCGACGTGGGACAGACATTGGTATAAAATCGATAAAAATATAGAAACAAAAATGGTTTCTATAATCAATCGTGTGCCCGCTGAAAGGTTGTCGATTTTGTGCCATTTTTCGCTTCGAAACTTTCTTTAAAATCAGCAAAACCGTTAAACAGATTTTAAATTAGAAATCATTTCTATAAATAACTGATTATATGCTTAAAAAGCATTTCACAAAATATGTAATTTTGTTTATGGGTTAACATGATTTCACAATACCGCTCAAGTTCACACATTTTTACCTCCACAGTCAAAGGTCAAAGCATTATTTGTTATTAACGTTAGTTCTTTTTTCCTTTCTATAGTCAAAAGAATTGTTCGCACTTCAAATTTTATTCAGAATAAATAGCATCGAAGCTCTAAATGTCTATCTAGCTGTTATATGTCTCAACTAAAGTTGCAATTCAGAAAAATGAGGTGTTTTTCTAAAGCTGTTTCAAAAAACAAATCGTATTATTTATGAAGCAATCAATGTACTGATAGAAAACAGAATAATAATATGTAAAATATAACAAGTTGAAAATGTTAGTTTTTATGAATATTGATTGTTATATAAAGTAACAGATAAGGATGAAAAATTAATACTTCTCTAACATTTTGGCACAGGCAAATTACACTGTATAATATTAAAAGGCCTCTTAATGCAAACACAAAGATTATTTTGCGTTTTTTCTCCTCACGAACGAACGAGCAAATTTTGTTTCTTTTATTAATTTGGATTCAAAAGAAGTTTTCGAAGAAACAAAAATACCGGTTTCGCAGCTCGGGACATCAGAAAAATCATTTATTAGATGAAGTGATAACGGCGCAGATAACTTCAGTGGTCGCGTGTTTTGTTTCCTTAATTTTATGGATTTTCTCACTCCATTTGAATTCCAAAACGGATTGTAACATTTATGACATTTTACAGTCTTTGTTTTTTTTTTAAGTTTTATTTCCTTCAAAGCGAGGCATATAGCAAAATTTCATGCAGCCTTGGAGTGCTAAACAGTTTCTGAAAAAAATTACGTAATGCTTGGAATTCTTTTTTTTAATTTCATTTTTAATTTAGGTTGCTTATTGTTAATTATGTTAAAGAGTAAAGAAAGAAAGATCAAATGACATTCTTTTTCTCAGTTATAGAACTGAATATTAAATCCCAGAATGCCAGTTTACAATATTTTTTTACAATATACTGAAAGCGTGGAGAAAACCAGTTATGTAGACCTCAACTTTTCAAGTTTTGTTCAATGAGCAGTTGCCAATAATAGAAATTATGTGAAATATTTCATGAAACGACTTAACATGAAATGACTTTAATATTTCTCTATTTAAAAACATTTAAACAGTAAAATACGGCTGAAATATTCATATACAACACGTTTCTATTTAAGATAGATATGGTATTAATGCATTAAAAGCTGAAAACCAATTTATCATACAATGTAAAGGTAATCATATAGTTATCGTATAGTTAAATGGGATTAAAATAATTATGATGAGATTAAAACAATTCTAATTACAGAAGTCATTTATACAGCGAATAATAAAAGCGTGGGGGGCCCATGATATATTTAAACTAGTGACGTATGTTAAATAGTGGCTTATTTATTTGACAATGGAATTAAATTATAGCTTTCTTTTGTGGGGTTTTACTTATTTAATTCTAAAGTTCTAACTTAATCCACCGCGAACACTAATAAGCGAATAATCGTTTAAGTGTGTGAACAAAACACGTAAGACTTAAGGAGGGTTTACAACCCTTTATTTTCCAGTATATTTACAATTAATTACTACTTGGAACTTTATACAAAGCCTCCACTCGGGCTTAAATAATAATGAATTTAAATTAAACTAAACTAGCTTAACTAAGCTATCTGAAAGGTATAGCCGAAGCTATCAGAAATCTAACTAAATATTAATTAAAATTAGTTGGCCCCTAAATATTAATTAAATCGGCGAAGCCAAGCAAGGGCTTAAGGTATGGCCGAGCGTAGTAACAGCTAAGAGAGACGTAGCCAAAAGACAAACGCGCGCTGGTCAGGGAATCAGACTCATTCTTTCGAAGTCGGTCAAGTCACGACTTAAATAGTACTCTTTCTCATTTGCATTTACTGCGTTTCTGAAATTACATTCTGACAGGAAATTGTAAGTCGAAATTAGAATAAGATAGTAAAGATACAAAACTTAAAATAACTGTTAATAAACTTAGAATAAACCTTACACTTTATTTAAACGCTATTCTGGATTAGTCACAATTCAGTTGCATACTGTTGTGGATTGAAGCAACCTAAAGACTATAACATTGTCTGCAAGAAACACCGTTGTTAAACCTCGCATTTTTCTTGCCGTTTTTGTACATCCTACCTCTAGTTTTCTTTCACGTTGATAGTTTGTGACAGTAATTTTTTTAAGCTGAATCTGAAATTTACGAAATGCATTTTTTTTATCATAATTTGTTTTCAGATCAAAACTCAAAAATATAGATATGAATAAACTGTATAAAATATGATACAATATTTCATGCAAAAAGCTTGTATATTTAATTCAAGTTTTCTCAAACTGTTTTCATAATCGGTCCGAATATTTTTCAACAACTTCATTCTGTTTACAGCGATCGCTGTAACTTAAGTGAAAGTTTAGTTTGACTAGAATCGTAGTCACAAGATATGTACAGTTCATTAAAAAGAATAAAAAGTATTTTAAAAATAAATTGCATGCACTTTTAAACAACTTTTCAGCATGCAAAAAAAACAAGACGGCATGCTCAATATTATTTAAGCATGCTACCGCGAAGTCTATTAATTTTTACACGAATACCTTACATTGAGTCCTACTCCTTACTTTCGAAATCCTTGATTTAATCTAACATAACTGCAAAATGTTAAAATAAAAAAAATTGAATTAAAAATGATGCTGAAGAAAATGACAACAAAGATTGCGAAATATTGATAAAAATGGATTAAAAGCTTTAAGCTTTACAGAAAAACCAAAAATTCAATTATAGCAGCGAATATTCGTATCCAGTAGTTTCTGCTTAATATTAGATTAGCTTCTGTTGTCATTTTCTTCACATTCTTCTCAGTATTTTATTTGACATGACTTTCCTTAGTTCTCAAAAGTAAAGGTTTCAGATCCCCATATCTTCTAAATAAAAAAATTCATATTTTTTAAACAGTTTGAGACATTGTCTCAATGAAACAATTGAGGATTGAAGTTTCAAAGGTGTCACGCATTTTGGAAAACAAGCCAGAGAATTTTTCATTTCCATTTCCTGTAATCTTGAAGCAGATAGCCTTCATGTGCTTCGCTTTACTCGGATAATCTAACTCCCGTAAAAATAAAATGCAGAGATCCACCAGCGGCCGAGCGGTAAGGTTGTTGAATACTGATAGTTCAGTCTGGAGTCCGAATCTCACGAACGGGCTGGCTGCACGGCGTTTTCGCGGTTTTCTCCATGTATACCTATATACGAACCAGTTTCCCTTAGAAAATCGTCATCGAAAGCATCCTTATGCAGATAGCCCTCGAGCGTTTTGCCAAAATCAAACAAACCAAACCAAATCAATTATTGCAGCGAAAACCTTAAGAGATCTTCCACGAAGGCAGATCTCCGAAATTAAGTAATTTAGTGTATACTTTTCATTATCACCTTATTTGCTTGCTTATCAGTTATTGATTACTACCAGTGAACTACCAGTGTTCAGCGGCTTTTACCGCTCGGCTGCTGGTGGACATTAAGTTGCATGTTTCATCTGAGAATTACTTTATCTTTTTCATTGGGTTTCGCTTGGTCTGACTATAATAAAACTCACAAAGCTTATGCACTTAAGGGAAGGGACGTCATCGTGGAGGATTTTTTAAGAGAAACTATCTTGTATTCACGTCATAAATGGAGACAACCACGAAAATGCCCATGCAGCGAGCCCGTTTTATCGCTATTAGAATTCGACTCATGTTAAAAAGCTTAGCGACTTTACTGCTCGTTAGCAGGAAAATCTCGAATCTTTTCGCTAAAAGACACTTGAAAGTAATATTTAACAAGCCGATTTCTGGGAAATATTAAGCTGATAAATTATTTGTTCAGAATTGAGAATATGGAGAATTTTTAACCTAAATATTAAAATTAATTTTTTGTGTCCTTACCTTAGTATCGTTTTGCACATTATTTGGAATTAGCAAGAATTTCTGTCTGTATCTTGAGCGTTTTAACCTAAAAGTTTTTAGTTACTGGTCGCTGCTGTACTTATAACTAAACTTTATTATGTATTTATCTAATTTCGTACTTTTACTGACGTAAATTAATTTCATAAGTTAATTGATGTAACGTTTACTGATTCTATATTGATTAAACTTCATACGTAAATATTTGTTATAATGATCTTTTTAACAAAATGATCACTACTCGTTGCTACGTCTTTTCCAAAGACAGTAGTTTTTTTCCAGTCCTGAAATGTGTTTTGAAACCACTTTTCGTGATGTCTCTTAACACAGTCTTATCATATTTTATTAAGACTTGAAAGATCATGCCTCGTACACATGGTTTCTGCTTCAGTGCTAGAAATAATAAAAGAAATCTCACGAAGCCACGGTTGAATTATAGGATGAATGAAACTACATTAAGTGTTATCTTTAGATAGACCCTGTATGCCGTATTTTTTCATGCGAGTTCGTGTGTTATCCTAATGAAGATATCAAGAAGAAATGTACAATTCTAGACATTTTTTTTAGAATATGATTTCATAAAACTTGGTTGTTGATTTTCCGTTACACGTATTCTGCTCTTCAGTTTCTTGTGTTGATATACTTTACATCTTTTCTGTCCTTCGTTTAATTGCCCACCTTCAGTGAAATCTTTGAACTACACAAGCGTTATGTAATAAAGCATTGTCTCCGTACTGCATGCTTTCAAATGTATTTGACATGGTTTATAATATAAGGATTCTAACTATGTAAATACTTTTGCTGTGCTTACCATTAGACGTTACCTGTAAGTATCAGCGAGTTATCACTTTTGATAAATTCTGATGGCAGGCACAAGATATAACACAAAATTAAAAAATTTACTTTATTTTCTCCCCGTTGGTTAGTTTGACTTAAAATAATACAACACAAAATTAAATTCTTCTCCCCACAGCTGCTTTCTGAAACTTATGGCACATTAGCTGGCTTACGCTTCTATTAAATCTACGCCGAGTTACTATATAATTGGATCGGACAGACTAATTTACAACAATTTCCTCCCATGCTGATGTCAAGCTTTCGTGTTTGTTCTGATCAGCCGATTTCTTGCTATATAAGCAAGCAGCGTTGGAGGCAACACCCAAGTCTTTACTATAAAGCCAGTTGTGATTCTTCTTCCCTTTTCAACCTATACCGCTTTACATAAAATCTGCATAATCCTTTGGAGTGAAAGACTACGTGACAAACGAAGCGTAAGCGTCAAAGTAATGTTAACTATTAGTCAACTTAAATGAAATTTTACAGTTTCTATTTATCATTTAACGCATGTGAAAACAGTGTGTTATGGCACTGTTTTTCTTGTTGCGAGGAGTAAGCGTTAAAAAGCAGTTTGGAGAATCTGTTTATTTTAAATGCTGTATTTGTATGGAAACTGAAGTAGTATAAAAAGTCAGTTTCAGTTTTCAGTCTTCTTTATTAATAAGCAGTCATAAGTTAAATTCCGCCCATACGAATTATGTGCTGACTATTTTTTAATTATCCATGCTTTCTGATAATCAGCATGTATTCTCACTCTTTTTGGAAACATATACTAAGCCAAGACTCTATGCAGAATTTAAATACCCACGAGTTAAAATATGCATTCTGCCGGATAACGGAAAGAGAAAAGTGACAGTAAAGTTTCTGAACGTAACGTGATTGGTTAATTTAAATAATTATCTTACAAGTACATACCTGCGCATTTATTACTATGGATAAAGTGATAGTTGAGTCAGTAGCAATATTTATTATCATAATGCAGCCTCTATTCTCTGATAAAAGCAAAAGTTCAATAGCTCTACGTCATAATGTATTATTCAATGTACTTCCTCTGATACAGGTTACCGATTCCAGTCTTATATCATATAAAACATGTCTGGCATTAAAGCAGTACAAAAACAAACTCTTTTTAAAATTCTGATGTGTAAGATGAAAGATTAGCAACATTCATTAGCCATCATATTTTGTTTTAAAATTTCCTGCTACGGCAATATTTCAAACCAAGTTAAATCGGTTGCAGGAAGGAGACCACACTATCGTAGATCAATTATCAGCTTATCAAAGCGTGGTGGCGTAACCCTCTTTCCCCCTAACAATTAAGACACCTGCAAAGGCGTTAAGAATATATATAGATGGTAACTGATATCGATGCTTTAAAATGTCATTAGTATCTCATCTAAATTCAATCAGCTATCAGTATCAGTCATTAGTCTCTCACCTCACCTAATTAAAGCACAAATGTGTCATCCAGTGACGCAAGAATAAGTAATTTGCATACCCATCTTAGTAATTCATGAGAGATGTCTTCTGTTAGAAGAGTTGTTTGCTCGAGTCAAGCAATAATAATTTTTAATAATAATTTCTAATGCAAGACTTAAAAGTTCTTTTATTTGCTGCTAATCAGAATAACTCAATGTAAACGCTTAGCGATCAGTTTGAATAAAGTTTGAGCACTTAGAATTGTCCTGGAAATAAGATGCTCTGAAACAAAAGTACATGTTTTTTAGTCGAGCTCTCAGTCCGCGGAAATCGCGCGTAGTCAAAGACTGTCGAACTGGAAAATTCAGCGGATATTTCAATGAATACAGATTATCAGTAGACATTATGAAGGTAGACAGTAGATTATCAGCAGACATGATTGACTACCAGCTTAGTTAGAATAGTGCTAGCGTCCAGGAACAATGATAACCTAGGTTCTAAACGCAGTTCGGTACCAAATGATACCGCTAAAGCCAAAACAAACAAGCCAAAAATGTGTAACCATCTTTTGTGGTGCCCTTAATGTGTGGATGCAATGGGGGAATTAGTTATTTTAATCCTTTCCTTAGGAATATCTTATTGAAATTTTGAAGAATATGCATTGCACGGTACATCGGAATCGCTTATAGTTGTTTCAATAAAAGGGTTTTCCTTCTGTAGGATTTCGTTATTGTACACTTTCTTTTTTTAACATATTACTAAAACACATCAATGGTAAAAATAATTAATAAATAAAATTAAACTGCTGTAAAACGCTTCCTTAGCACGCATGTAATGCACCGTTGATAATTAAAAAATGCATGCCGTTGCCAAACGGTAAACGTCATAAAACTTCATCGCTTCGGCAAATTTTTAACCGTTACGCAAAATCAAAATGACGATGCAGTAAAAACTTTAGGATCTAAAAGTGACAAAAGAAAGATGATTTTAGATGGGCATATCTACAATGAAACTTCAGCAAATGGCAAATGAATTATTTTAGACGCTGTGTAATAAGGTGTAAGGGGATGATACATACTAACGTATTATTACAATTACTACACGCTATTGATGGTTAAAAATATCTGTATCTATTATAAATTCAAATGACAGTCCACTTAATATATCAATTAAAAATTGCAGTGCTGTCTGTAAGTGAAAGTTTGAACTGAAACTGTGAGCTGTAAGGAATTCTATGCATGCTGGGTGTTTGGGGAGAGAAATACAAAAATAAGAAATAGAATTCTCTCACTACAATTTTACTAAGGAAAACGCTAGATGGGGAATCCCTTGTTTATGCAGCCGTTATGGCGCGCATCTGCTAACTTACGCTTGCATCTAGTTTGCAATCTAGTTTACAATCTAGATCATTTAAGTAAATATATGCATTTAAACTTTTATGGTCTCACATTACTGATTTCGGAACAATTCGGGAAAAATGCTATAAATTCAGGACCGCAAAACAAGTTCTAAAAAATCGGTATAGGGACTGAAAATTCGGGACTGTCCCGAAAAACTCGAGACACATGGTCACCTTATTAGATGGGAATAGCCATCGAGGCTTTCGATTAACTTTATCAGGCTGATAAAATAACATCAACTTTAAACAAATTTCCCATTATTCTTCAACAGAAACGTTTTCACAGCCATATCCCGGTCTAAGATGCTGGTACTTTCAGGTTAGTTTTTTACTAAAGGTAACGTAACATCCTTATGCCGAGAACCGCTGTGTAAGCAAAATCTTTCATTACTTTCATTAATCAACGTAACAAATTGGAAAACTATGTATATATCTATTGTTATTGTTCTTGATTAAAACAGATTCTTATTTGCACAATCGTAATTTAATTGAACAAAACCTAACTTTCTCAGAAGACCTGTATGAAGATGCTACCATTTTACTAACCGGGTACTTTTATTCTGTGATCTTGGAGGGTGGGCATAAGACGGCATATTTAAAGGGCTGCTATTTCGAACTGAAAACTTTATAAAGGCGTAAGCATTTTTATGCTGAATATTATTGTGAAGATTTCTGACTTCACGAATGCTGGCGGGCCTCTGAAAAAGTACTGAAACCTTTATAAGGTATTTCTCCCGTCGTCTTAGAATGCCTTCATGGTGCAATCGTCAGCACACTCGGCGAGTATTCGAGAGGTCCGTGGTTCGAGTCCCGGCGAGGGCATTGCCTCCTGCTTTCAAGAAATACCTAATGTCTCTACAGTCACGACCAAACTAAAAACAGGTGACGGATGATGATTCTCCACCACCAGGATTTGGAGATTGGGTCCCCTGATCCCCAGTCACCCTTTAAAAGGAGGAGTATATAAGCCTATTGCCTTTTTAGCATACCTTCGTGGTGTAATGGTCAGCACACTCGGCGCGTATTCGAGAGGTCCGTGGTTCGAGTCCCGACGAGGACATTGGTCATTTTTCATCTCTCCTGCTTCGCAATAACCTAATGACTCTACACCTTATTGAAATGCACGTTTATGAAGGCGTGCACCAACGTCGTCTAGCCACTGATATATTAAATAAATGAGGAATATGGGAGACAAAGTTAATGAGATAAATGTATGTGGTCAGTATCTATGAATACTGAGAAGTACATAAGGGATATTTGCTTAGGGGCCATGAACGGCTTTATAAGGGAAATTGCTCACACTGACGTTACACGTGAAGAAACCACCAAAATACATATGCAGCCAGTCCGTTCATCGACGCTCTGACCTGGATCAAGCTACCAGTGTCACGCAGCCAATCAGGCGATGAACAAATTCAGGTTGCTTTCTGATAATACGGCAAATTTTGCATGAAAAAAAAACTGGAATAATTTGCGTTTAACTTAATAACGGCATCATGAATTTTTTAGTAACTGTAGAGTTTTAACTATATATGGGAGATGCTGATAAAAAACTATATTTCGTGTTTACGGAATTTAAACTGTTATAACAAAATTCTTAACTTAGTTGGACAAAAAATTGTAATTGGGAACGCGCATCTAGGATTAATATTTAATACTACATAATTTAGCCACCTTATTTGAATACTGTACGCATTAAGTCTTCAAAGTATTATTTCTATAAAGATAATCAATAAGCTTATTAATTTGGAATAGTAATAAAAGATATTAAGCTATGTGAACTGGTAGCAACTATTTACTTTAAAGGGACATGTTTATCTTTGTAAATTCAGACCACTGAAGAATGAAAACTCTGAAAACAGTTCCATGTGTTAGTAAAGCTTTATTCTAAAGTAAAATATTCATCACTGCTAAGTAGGACATATCCACATATTCAATTCTATTAATAAAAAATGCTTGTAAATACAAACATAGAAATAATTGTCCCCATAAAATAATATTTTAATACCTATACTTCTAAATACATGAATAAATAAGCAACTATTTATAATTCTGATATTACCCATATTTGTAAATGTTAAGCATTTGCATTTACAACTAGTTACACTACTTACAAAAATTTCAGATATAAACATACCCGTAGGTCAGATGCTTGTAAATGTAAAATATTTGCATTCAGAAAAAAATTTTAAATATTTTTATTGGTGCAATGCGTGCGTTCAGAAATATAAAATACTAGTGAATGCAAAAACTTGAAACCTTATCAATACAAGAAATAAATTAATTCAAAGTAAAACAGAATCTTCAAGTTGAAGCATGGTCATTTTCTTAAATCATCCTAAAGCTTTATGTGCGTTTACCTTGAATTAAAATACTTTTCACCGAAAATCATTTACGTACATTACTTTTTAGCAGATCAATATTTTATAAATGAGGTTAAATCTTCTAAGTTTTGATACAAAAATATTCAGCCCATATATATTTTTATCACTCTCAGAGACAGAATTGTCTCAGAGCTTTGTCACCTCGTCTGTTTCCTAAAAACTGTGAAATAATATGTTACAAATTAAGCAATTTTGTCATGTGCTGCTGTGGACGTGTAGGTACTGTCGATGATACACTGCACTTTCCTCCACTTGACACCCTGTCATTCCTTATCTTCAAAGTGGATCGTAACATACGATAATATTGCAGCAATTAAAAGTAAACTCAGACAAAATGCTTAAGCTACTTCTTGAAGCTCATATTTCTGATCAGAGGAGAGGTGGATAAGAGAGGTTAAGAATTTTCCCAACTTCAGCATGTTCTTCCTTCCCGCAGGTGTTGCATTAGATGGATTTTGTGCCCTTACATGGAAACATGGGACTTGTCTTGCATTCTTAACAATATTTATCCTATCGAAGGAGACCAATACATGTTTTATATCTCAAGTTTTCTGTTAGTTATTGATAACTGATATCGGACAAGTAGTATTTTTACTTAAGAAAATTCATTATTTTATTGATCAGAAATGTTGCTTAACAATAGGTGATAATCGATGAAATTTGATTTCATTTGGATTTTGAAATTTAAAACGAGTATCGGAAAGACATTAAATTAAAAAACTTCTGTGTTAAATTACTTTTATAAACTTCGGCAGCATCTGGCAATTATGCTTTGGCAGTATTTCCTAGCCAAACAATGATGGACATCGTATGACGGATCTGATATTTATCACTAAACGAGGGAAATCTCTTTCTAAGATGATCCACTTTAGTAAAGAGTTTTTTCTATGAAATTTTAATTTTTTTACATTCTAGCTTCGTAACTAAACCTCCAGACTGAATGTTGTCTAGATTAGCTTCTAGATCAGGAATGAGTTTTGTCCAACAACGAAGACCATCGAAGACTTGGGTACCTTATAAGCGACAGTAAAGCTTTGTTCAAATCCTTTTTAATTTTGATTAAAGAATCTCCTAAGCCTCTTCACTTGCCTCAACCTTTCGAGAAGATTTTTGGTTTGACATTATTTCAAATTCTCCTGTGCTGCAGATATATTAAAAATTTACAACCACCCACGGCTTCACCGGGATTCAAACCCAGGTCCAACAATATCGCTGTTGTTTCCTCTAACCATCGTGCTAACTTTTATATTCGTAAGCTTATTCACGAATTTCTCTCTTTACATCATTCTTATGACATATTTTTGCAATTTATGCATCTCTTAAGAGTGTCAAAATCAATAAATACTAAGAGTTTCTAACTCTGCTATTAGAATTAATAGTAAATTTTGCCCATTTAACGATATTTCATTCAGAGTTACTTCCTAATTTTCGGCGAATCATCACTTTGACTGCAGTCGACTTACATGAAAACACAAATTTAAAATTCAACAAACTGCATTTTTCTATTCCTTTATTCTTACTACCATCTCTTATTACAACTAAAGCAAAAATTTATAATGAAAAGCTTATTTATTTCTCGACAATAATTTTAATACTTATACGATTTGCTTTCAAATTTACAAATTCAACTCCTTTTAAGCAAGGAACCTGGTTTCATCTAATCACTAGAAACGAGTGCTTACCAGTCTCGATCGGTAACAGGAATCGGTGTAGCCTCTCTTTTGAAACAGATTAGCATTAGTTCTTATATTCAGGAGCCCATAGTGGCCGAACGGCAGCGTTGGTAAACACCGGTAGTTCTGATCTGGGTTCGATTCCGGATGAACGGGCTGGCTGCACGTGCGTTTTCGTTGTTTCCTTATGCATGCGATCCCGTTTACCTTAGAAAATCCTCCACGAAGGCATTCCTACCCGTAGCAGATAACCCTAGATTGCTTTGCGGTAATTAAATATTCCAAAACCGATCCTACATTCGGAACGGCAGTTTGCTTATCACTAGATTTTAAACTCTTTTGAGGCTCTTTTAATTTACATAGATATTAAATCTAAGCGACTTTCCGTAATGTGCAATTAAGGAAAGATTGAGAAGTGTTCATTTTAAACTTACTCTTGATAAAATTTAAAATAATTATGATATTTTCATCTGAACTTCTTTTGATTCTCAGAATTTAGTTGATTCTGAGTGCATTGCTGAGCAGAAAAGGGCCTGCATGCGCCTTAGAAGAGGTATTTTTGTCTCCTATGTATGAAGTAAAATTTAGTTAGGTTTTTCCCTTTCCCATTTAATACTGAAAATACTTCAGAAAAATCTCCGGTAAACAACCCCGCGCTTCTTTTAACTTGTTTTGGGAGAGGCAAAAGGGCCATGAAGATACACTTACGGTTGCCGACGTAAGCAGATGTCGTTGTGATACGCTAACCCAGGATGATGATAATGGGAAAAGGTTAAGTTTAATATCTTGCGCCCCTCTTTATATCTAAAAAAGTGTAAATGCTTTAGGATTTACTGGATTATGACAAAGCCTACTGTAGCTGTCTACCTAAAGGGAGTACTTTCTGTAAAAAAAAATGGTTCATATTTACGTCGCCATCGGAGAAAATCACAAGAACGCTCATTCGTGTCGATTTTATTTGTGAGATGCTCAACTTTCAGCTGTAGTACGGTCATATCTCCGTACCCGGGGACTCAGTGTCAATAGTTACAGGTACTGAAACGAGTTAAAAAAATAAATATCTCAAAATTTAAAAAATGCATACCAAGTAACAACGCACCATGACGGGATTAACTAAAGCAGCCAATATGCCATTACCCTTATTTTTTCGTATTAGAACCATTAGAAGAAAAGTGTTTCATTACTTATGGGTTATTTTGATGGAAACATAATTTTAATAGAAAAATATTGTAAGTACTTCTTTCGGAATAACGTGGTAGTCAAAAGAAAAGAAGTTAAATTATTCAAAAATGGAGAATTAACTGGTTGAAAAGACTTCGTAACAATTAAATTTAGGAAATTCAGATTTTTCAAAAAATGCAGATGATATGAGCAAATTCAGCGATTCGAACTCTTTTCTGCAGCATGCTTATAAGTTATTGTTGTGAAAAAAGAAATTATCTAGAAGTGCTTATTTTACAGTAATAGACTACAGTAATGGTCTTCATTGCCTTTAAAATCTTAATCATGTTTGGTGAAAAAGTATAGTAAATGGTACATGCCAAATATGCTTATTTAAAAAATTATTTCATAATATATTGATTTAACTAAATGAAGAATTATATGATTTAATAATATTTTATTTCTCTTTTATAGGTAAGAAATTTGTAATCTGATGTTTTCCAGTGCTAATATAGAGGAAATTTATGGCTAGTTTCATAAGTAAGACGTAATATTTATATGTAATATATTTAATCCAACAATGGAATGTGAAACAACGTAGTCTGAGCTTTGTGGATAAATATCATCAACAATTTAATATCTTTTTTTTTACATGACCATGAATTTTTTATTAAATTAAACAGTGAGAATGCCACAGTTGCAACGGGAGAGTTTACAATTCATAAGTTTTAAATAAATACAGTTACTCAAACAAATTGAAGCTGAATAATAAATGAATTAAATTAAATTAAATTTTTCTTTTACTTTCGCTCTTAGTAGATTCCGAATATTGTTTAATTAGTCGCTATCTTCCAAGGTAAATCCCATTCCTCCATTCACAACTTTGTCTTATATGGCCACACCATTCTTGAGGCAAATAATCGATATAAACTTCATTCATTCATAAAATATAACTAATCTGTTATAAAGTTTAAAAAGATAATTTAGACATAGAGTATCCCATTTCGTTTTAAGCCTGTCCTTATACAATACTCTAACGCCGCTTGATATACGAGATGCCACAAACAAAAATATACCAAATCAAATTTCAGTACAACACTGCTTTTGTTTGTGTGTATGTAACAAAGACTCACACTGAAAGCAGTACACATTTACAGAAATAAGAGTAATCAACCTAATATTATTCACAGAAATCAAATACGTGTGCTTTTCGACTTGATTTGGGTATGCTTTTATTTGGGGCATTTTGTACTATGGTTTCAAATGAAACAGACTAGCGCTACCTACATGCATATATTATGATCCTAGAATAATACGTCTGATAGTAAAGTAATAATTATTAAAACATCTCTAGCCATGTCAGTAGCAAACTAATATACAAGTATTTAAAGTAATTTATTATTTTTCTATTTTATTAGTCCAAAGCGGCTTTATCCCTGAAGGACTATTGTTTTCCTTTTGCGATTTTGCGTCGGAAACATTAAATATCGGTTCACTTTTCAAACTGTTGCCACCAAATATTGAAGCCCTGTATTATATTTAACGAAATTAAATAAGGAAGAATGTGCATAAATGTACGTATGTTTCTCGCATTGTGGTAAAACGATGGCACCTAGAGCCACCGAATTTTGAATGACGCAATCCTGCTGGAAACCCAAATTTGAAATTTAGAATTTCTTTTATTATCGATTTCATATTTCTAAAACTTTAACGAATTTTTGATTAACAAACTCAAGGATTTCAAAGCGAGCAATTTCAACGTTGTATAGAAAAAACATTTTTATCTCCAGAGCGTGAGACTGTATATAGGAAATTCTAAGGATATGCTCAATTTAAAATTATTTTGCGATATTGTTCTTTAACTGAATTTCATGGTTTAAGTGCGAAGAATATAATATTTAATAAATAAAGGTAACACATAAAATGTTAAAAAAACGCCCCTTTCGACGTAATTTGAAATCTGAAACCTTTCAGATTTTCTTTTTTTATTATTATTTATTTTTTGTTTGCGTATTTTTACTCCTATGCAAATATTCAAAAATTTCATTTGGCTGTACTTTATTTTCAAAGAGGGATATCTTACTTCGAAAATTGTATTGTGCTTGAACCTTCCTGCCTCGTGAATTATATGAAGGAATCAGTTTATTGCATTTATTATTCAAACATTCTGTTCAAATGAAATATGTAGTGCTCATTAGGCAAAGAGACTGTGCTGCATAAATTTTCAGACTTTTTTAATAGCATTATGTCAATTTTAAAAACGCATTCAGAGATATATTAAAATTAATATAATGATAAAAACTTAACCTTTCTGTTCTGGAAGGCTTAAACTCCCAGGTTTAAAAAAATAAATAATTGATTGAAGTCTAATCAAAATAGAGGTTATTTATGTACGTCAAAGCACCCAAGGGTTCTGCTTCAGGAAAGGATAGCCTTCTTAGGAGACCTTTTAAGGAAATCATGCTTGTGTTCATATTACACATAGGGAAAACCACAAAAACCCCCACACAGCCTCATCTAATCAGAAGAGAAATGCACTAATGTAAAATGAAAATTAGGTGAAAAATGCAACTTTGGAATAATGTAGATTTTTAAATAAACTCAGAACTTAACGTTACCTCCAAATAAAAAAGAATTTTTTTACCAAAGGCATATATTGTTTTGTTGGAACTGCCTTTTTATTAATTTGAATAGTGCTATAAATGTTCACAAAAATTATTATGTGGATTTATCATAAATTAAATATATTTTAATCAGTTAATTAATGCGTGTTAAAATAAATTAAACATTTATATTATTGAGAAATGTATTTTTTGCTTTTAAATCACTGTATTTTAAGGTGTTAGAGACCGAATTTGAAAGGTAAATAAAAAAAAAACTTACGTTTGTTGAACGGCAAATCTGCAACACTCGGAGAAATTGTACACACGCCCGCGATGCACGATCTTGTGTTTCTCGCTGTAGTAACATTTGCCAATGACGATTGATGATATCTGTCAGTGACGATGGATAATGTACATACCGTAACTTAACGTCTAGAATTTTTGTAAAGTCTTTCCTAAGGATGTTTTTAACATCAAAAGTATGTTCACAGTAATTTGCTGAAGCAGCGTGGATAGAATAAGCACTCTAACGGAAGAAAATTTAAAAAATCAATTTCTAACCACGTTTTCCTGCTATCACATCCTAGAGAAAGGTCAGATAGTTTAAAGAAGTAAATTAGACAGCCATCTGTTATTTAATGCAATCTGAACTCAGTTCACAAGATAAATGAGTTTGAATGAAATGCTTTGGTGACTGTATAGCAATTTAGCAAGCGGTAAAACTTAATGGTAACAGGGAGTCAAGTAGGTGTATGAACGAATTATTTTGCATGTACTTTTACCAACAAGCGAGGAGAGAAAACTCGATAAGTAGTTGATGTGTTAGGATAATTGCTTGGAAAGAAAGTAAAACAGCTTAAGAAAACATTGCATTGTATCAAAGAATAGTTATTAATGATTGCTTTGTTAAGTACACCGACATGAATAAAGGGTTACAGCAGCAAAGCCCCAGAAGACTGATTAACTTAATTGAACGTTTCTGACAACCAACTGGGACTACATGTGAAATTATTTATGGTTATGAGTTGCATACATGAATCATTGAGCTATACGTTCAGTGAACTGAAAAATAAGATTATTAATTAATGAAATGTTCATTTTATGATTTTACGTTAAATTATTTCATTTCTTGCATTTTCTTTTGCAAGAAAAAAAATTTGTATCTTTCTAAATTATTTACATTATAGTGCATATATCCCGTGAAGTCTTAATATTCTTTACCTGCATTGCAAAAAAAGTATTTTATGAATTAGCAAAGCTATGTTTATTGGTTTATTTCATTCAGATTCTGGAGAAAACTTACGGAGCTAATCGAAAATAACATGTACGGAGCAAATATATTTTGCTAAAGCATTTTTTCAATAACATTTTTGCTAAGACATTTTTGCAATATATTCGCTAAGACCTTCTATTGCTGGTTATTTAATTATAGTTTTTAATTTAGTTTTGCGGAAAATATCCAAAACTATTGGAATTCTTTGAATCGCATTCACAAAAATTCATCTTCTGTAGTCAATGGTGCAAATTTGAATCCAGATCTTTCCAACGCTTTCAAAATTCTTATAGATTAGCTTTTTCATATTTCATTCGGACGGTCTTCTACAGATGGTCTTAAGTTCGTATTCATTTCACTTCGCCTGTTAAGTTCCATATAAAATGACTGCCATTCGTCCACCTTCTGCAAAAATTTTGTTTAAGAAAAGAGACTTGCGTCTGATAGCTCTCGAAATCGACAGAGTTTAATTTAAAAGCTAAGGTACCTTTTTTTTGGCTAATTTTAAGTCTTAATAAGCTTATTCTATGCGCATAAATCACAACCAGTTATTATTGTTAAACAACGCTATCATTTTAACGCAACAGAATATTAGATCCAAAAGCTTGTAAGGTTTTAGTTAAACTATTAGTTATTTTAATTTAAATCTTTTCTATCTCCTCTCTGCTTCAACTTCCTGTCAGAAGAAGCGCGCGTTTTTAGCTTATGCTAATTTTGAAATACAGCCAAGTACTATTTAAGGCAGAGGTAGAAACCTCTCGGTGTGTGAGAGCTTTGCCTCAGATCACGGTCACGCCGCTCAACGTTCGTCTGACCAGCTAGCAGTTTAAATTTATAAGCCATAGTGCTTACTACGTGATTGCATTGTAAAATAAATTAAAGTGCGGTAGATTTAGTATATCTTGCTATGCACCCTTTTAGATAGAGGCCAACTTCCGCGAATTGCTCTGCGAAGCAAAGTTTGATTTAAGTTACATTTAAACTTATTTAAGTTTATTTGATTGTTAAGTTCGACCCAAGTGTGGTCTTTTACTTTCTGTATCTCTCCCGAATTGGGAGGTTTGTTATTAATAGTGATTTAATAAAAGAGGATTTCAAATCCCTTCACGTGCAGTTATTCTCCAGCCCAACAGTTACATCAGAACATAGCGTACCTTCCGCTCCCTGTTCCAGTTCAGGACTTAGAACTTGAGGATAAGAACCCTTTACAGAATTTACCATGTTCTCAAAGAATACACACAGAATACTAAGTCCTGACAAGCTTATATGACGAAACTTTCCGTTGGATACGTTGTGTTTCTGTTTTCGGTAACCTAGGAACTCACGCTTTCTAAGTTATTTCTGACTGGACTCATTTCAAGCCGTTTGTGTTCATTCCTGGAGAACTAAAGACATTCAAATGTCATTTGTTATGGATTTTCAAAAGTAAAACTTCTAGAAAAATTATCTTTGATATATTATACGGAATTGAAAGAAAAATGTCTACACTCCTCCTTCATTTCAAAATTATTGATCGTAGATGTTAAATTTATCGATAGATAAATAACCATGCTTGATAGAACATAAGCAATTCTAGAGCACCTAGCAAAAAATAGGGAAATTACCAAATTTTATTGTATAATGTCGCAAAATAAGAGAATTTTGTAATCGTCTAATATTAGGCGAAATGTAATTGGTAATTACTGACTGTTACCATATTTCTGGACATGAGTTCATAATAATTAGATAATATGTGCAGCTTTATGACTAGCTGTTTTCTTCCGCTTCTCTTTTCAAGGTTTAAGTTAGTTAACCCATTGTCTTATTAGTTTATATATACTGTCACTTCTTCGTTCGTCGGTTTCCACCAGGATGCAAATTAGTCATGCGTATGAAAGAATTAAGCTCTTGAAATTAGCCAGAAAGCTTTGGAACTGACGCTGTCTTTCGTGATATTTTCTCGCCCAGCTCTGACAGATTTAAATATCGTGATCAACGGAGATTATTTTGTAAGCACGAGCTTTGCATTCTGTGAAATTCCACGATTCATTGAAAAGCTTATTTAAAGCTTCTTCTAAATTGGAGTTGTTTTACTGTACCAGGCGATAGATAGCCTGGCAGTTTGACCAGGAACTAAGTTTAGTTAAGCAAATAATTGGCTGCTTACCACTTCTTTGCGAGTTAAGTTCCCGTTGTTGTAATTGGTTCTTACTCTCCATCTTGAGTTTCTGTCAGATCAGGTCCACAGATTTATCGTACCCAAGAGGAAGAATGAAATGCCTGTGGTTGTCCAAAACCTTGAATCCCTAATAGGTGACAACATGACTTTTTCTATATTCCATCCCAATTTTAATCTAGAACATTCTGAGAGACGGAAAATAAAAGATCTCGTACCCCTTTTCCCTAGCACTGAGTGGATTTTGTTTTCGACAGAGTGCCCTCATTCAGCAAAGACTATACAACATCGTAGTAAAGACTACTAATTCAGCAAAGACTGTACAACATTCATTATACAACGTCGAAGACTTCACCGAGATTCTATCTGGGTTCGATTGGCAACAACCGAACATGGCGCCAACATACCAAATACGACGGGATTGATTTAATTCGTCTGTCATGTCAGTTTTTTAATATGTAGAATTTCGAATCTTTCATACTGGAATAAGGATAAATAGCCATAATGGATAGGCAAGAAGATTAGGTACGATGCTTTATTTTCTTTTAGATCCTGAATTCTCAAATGACGAAAAGCTATCAGTAAGTTTGTCAAGACTGAGTGTTTGGTGCATACTCTTGGCGAACATATTCGTGAAGTAACTAAGTCCTGATCTTGAACAGGGAGCTGAATGCAGCTATGTTCTGTGGTAGAAACCTGTGGTTAAGTAATAGAAGAACTACATGTAAGAAGGATTTAAAATCCTCTTTTATTAAACCACAATTATATACAGCCACTTCCCAACTCGGGAGGGATACAGAAAATAATGACCGCACTTGGGTCTAAACTGAACAATCAAATAATTTAAACTAAATTTAAATAGAAATTAAATAATCTTTGCTCACAGAGCTATGAACGCGAGGTTGGCCTCTATGCTAAATGGTGCGTAGCAAGATTTAACTAATACTAACGCACTTAGATTTACTTCTATAAGTAATAGCGTAACAGCGCTAAGGCTTAGAATTTAAATACTAACTAGTCAGGCGAACGTCGAACAGAGCAGCAGTGATCTGAGACTAAAAGCTCTCTCACACCGAGAAGTTCCTACCTACCGTTTAAATACACTCACGTTTGTGAAAATTGCAACACCAAGAAGGAATCGTCATAATTGAATGCAATTTAATACACAGTTGAGTGGTAGTGGTACAAATAAATGATTAAATGTTCAAAGCAAACAAACAAGAACAATAGATCAGAATCAGTATTTTGTGTGGCCACCACGCGCCGCAATAAGTGCTGCTACACGACGTGGCATGGAGTCAAACAAAGTTTGAATGTCTGACTGAGGAAGAGCATTCCATATCGTTTGTACGCGTACCCAAAGTTCGTCTGCAGACGCAACAGGACGAGGATCACGAGCAAGACGCCGACCAATGACATCCCACACATGTTCAATTGGCGACATATCCGGGGAACACGCAGGCCAAGGAAGAAGCTGTACCTGCTGCGCTGCAAAGAAGGATTTAACAATCCGAGCAGTATGAGGGCGGGCATTGTCCTGTTGAAATACAGCGCCTGGCAAGCTTTGAAGGAAGGGAACAGCTTCGGGCTGTAGAACTTCACGGATATACCGGTTGCTGTTCAGATTGCCCACAATTCGTAGCAATTGAGATCGTCTATGATATGCTATGGCGCCCCAGACCATAACTCCGGGTGTTCGTCCACTGTGGCGTTCGATAATGCACTCCGGAAGGTGGCGTTCACCGGCATAGCGTCTGACACGAATGCGGCCATCATGGTACCACAAATTAAAGCGGGATTCGTCAGAAAACACGACATGCTGCCAATCAGCACGCCAGTCTCTATGCTGATTGGCCCATTGTAGCCGCAGGCGGCGATGGTCGTGCGTTAGGGGGATCCTGTATAAAGGAGTCCGTGCGCGCAGTCCACACTGCAGCAGACGTCTACGAATTGATGAAGCACACAATGAAACACCTGTAGCTATTGACCACAGTGCTGCCAATTGTCTAGAGGAAGCTGTACGGTCCGTCCGCGCCATGCGGACCAGGTGTCTATCATCGCGAGCTGACGTCACATTTCGGGGTCCACTCCCGGATTTCCGAGTTGTCCGACACTCGTCCGTCCACTGCTTCCAAACGCGCATCACTGTGCTGCTGTTACGCTGCACACGAGAGGCTACTGCACGATACGACAATCCAGCTTCACGAAGGCCGATGATTCTCCCTCGTTCAAACTCTGTAAGTTGTTCAAATCTCGCTCTCTTTCGTCGACGAGGCATAAGTACAGATTGAGTTAACGTTTACCACTAGCAGATAACCACCGATAACCATACACGCCTCGCTACAGCCGTCTATTTATTCGGATCCATCAGCCGTTCAGAGGGCGCTGCTCAGCATACGCATACGCTACGGATTTGCAATTCTAATCATTTGCATATCATGCGCTACTTTGCATTTCCTGAAAATTTCAGCTCACTCGCGTAAGTCCTTCATGGTGTTGCAATTTTCACAAACGTGAGTGTATAAACTTGGCTCCACTTCAAATTAGCATAAAGCTGAAACGCGCGCTTATTCTAACGAGAAGTTGAAATAAGAACACATAGGAAAGGCAAATTAAAATAAAACTTTGTTAGTTTAAACTAAAACCTTACAAGTTGACAGAAGATAAGAAAAATTTCATGAGCTGTTAACTTATTCCAGTGAAGGAAACATTCATTTAAACAATACAAGAAATCAAATACAGATTTACGTAAAATTTTCCTTAATAGTTTTTCCGCCATGGAGAATTTTATACATACGTTCAAGACCAAAATCGATGTTTTAAAACGTAATATAGTTTTTACTGTTCGAACCCATAGCAATAGAAACACAAATTGCATCTTTGGCAACTTACGATTTAAGTCCATACTAGTCTGCTAGAAAAATATGTTTGGATCCCTTAAGTAATTAGAATGTTTAATTCTCGAAGAGGACTCAAAATGCAATAAAAAGACCATAATCGCCATTTTGTATTTTCATTCTTTTTTAATTTGTCATTCCCCTTCTTCTTTTGAACCTCTTAATTTCACCCTCAGCTGAACAAACAGAAGAAATTTACATTAAGTCTTCATGTTAATCAGATTTGCACTAAGTCTTCATGCCAATCAGTTATTAAGTGACGAAATTCAAATTTTACAGAAAGAAAAATGAAACCACGCTACTTGTCTCTGGAAATACATTGAGCATTTTCTTTCATATTAATGTCAAAGAAAAAGGGAATTATGAAAACACAGGTTGCTGTGCGCCTTTTATTTTGCGTTAATAAACGTATATATTTCTAAATTATTTCATTCGTTAAAACAATTTGTGTATACGTTTTCCAAATTATGGAGTATAAAATGAATTTTCAAATGTTATAAAATGGCTTACCGGTTCAGAATATATCTCTGTTTTATCAAGCTTCTCGCAGAATATAGGAAATAAATATAAATTGATAAATAAAAAATAGCTTTTGGTGTTATACTATTTTTTTCCAAACGATTATTAAACTCAAAAAGGGCTTGAGTGTATTCCTTCAGTGTTACTAATTAAAAGGTGGCTAATCATACATTTCCTTTATCCTGGGCTGACAAATGTAATTTGATTCAAGAATATTGAAATCTAATTCATATGCAGATTTATACAAAATTTAATTAACTTTTAAACTTTATAATCAAATACTTTTTGGTTTCATAATTTGGAATAATATGGTTTCATAACAGGATAGCATAATGCTGACATTCAAAATGAAAACAGTATGTTAAATTGACTAATAATAAGCAAAATGAATCGGCAAAATATAAGTAAATTTGCAGTTTCTGTAGTTTGAAATGTTTATCGATCCTTCTTCTAACATCGAGAATGAAAATAACAAAAAAGAAGCGTGTGGACTACGTGGGAACAATAGAGAAAAATTTGAGAATGATATAATTAATTAATAAAAAATTAAGCATCAGTTGCCTTCTATTAATCAAATAGTGAATGAAAAGCAGCTACGAAAAAATTCTTGAAGAGCTGACTGTAATTAAGTGTTGCAGGGACCCGCAAATTCTGGTGGACGTAATAGCAATTAAAATATGTAAATAACGGTATTTCGTTTTTTAAAAAAAATCTGTATTTCCTTATATTTTTGCTCTAGCAGTGGCGTAGCTAGGGTACGGCAAGTCGGGACACCTGTCCCCCGGGCGCAGCATCCAGAAGAGGCCAAATTGATGTTACAAAATTTTAAAATGAAATGTTTTCCATTCTTGGCACACAGAAAGAGGCGCAAAATCTTCTGTTGTCGCCTGGAGCTAAAAATCCTAACTACGGCTGTATGCATTAAAGACGTTACCATCCATCAGAAATCACTAAATCGCAATTTTTATAAAACTTGCTGAATCGTCCCGTATTTTGTAATCATGCCGTATTAACTCAGCAAGCCTATCGAAGTTAGTTATATTTATTCATTTTGTAAAACGCTTTCTTTCTTTCTTCAGTTACTCTGGTTCTTAATAATACGTAATAAATATGAAAACCTCGTTTATTTTCATCAGTATAAATATATGCATAGAGAGTCTGTGAACATTTCATTAACAACAGCAAAACAGACCAGAACGGCAGGATGGTTAATTCAACTGAGAAATTATAGCCGTAAAATAGCCCTAGCAAAAGCTATTATATTTAAATAAATTACTCTAGAACTGACTATTTGTCATATGGATTCGGTAAATACAAAAGTCGTGGAAAAGATAATTAATTATTCTGCTGTGTGTTTGAAATGATACACAGCATCTCCGCGAAATTAATTCGTTCTTACGAATAGAAGTAGACAAATTGCTACAGGTGTTAATAGTTTTCTGCTTTATTTTCAGACAAAATTGGCAACAAATGTTAGCTGTTGAATACAAAATCGATGTTGACAACGATTGTCACTTACGGAGATATTTGAGCAAAATAGTTGAGCAAATGAGTGACATAAATGAATAAATTAAATTTAATTTTCTGTACTTCGTTTCCCATTCAAGCAACTGTGCTATTTGAGCTACTTACAAAATGCACTGCTAATATAAGACGTTCGAATATAATAGCTGCCAGCCTTATTTTAGAATTTATGTTGATTCTGCACAACGTACTTTTAGTTCCAGAGTTTTTAGAAGTAAACATTTTATGAATTCCATGATTTTGGTTGTTTTAGATAAAACAATCCAGCCACTAAACTGCTGAATATATTTTAATAATGTAACTTATTAATTAAAATGTAATAATTTATGTTTTAGTAAGTTAATAATAGCTTTACATGAAGAATTCCAGAAGGTATTGGAGAGCGAATTTCTTAGTTTAAATTACTATAAAACTGTTACTGACCTTTTTTTGAAAATTTTTCATCAGAAACAAGAAGAATTTGCAAAACAGTAGTTATTTGTTTTAAGCATTTAATACTTTACATCTTGAATTTAAAAAAAAATATATTTACAGTACCCTCCCGTTTAAAGTTTTGAATCTGTGTTCATAAAGTTCCCCACATTGTTTTGATACGTTTTGTAAATGGATGTCTAGAATCAATATTCTAAAAAAACAAAGAACTTAAGCAATTAATTCACTATAAGCTTATAATATAAATAAGCAGAAAATAAATTTTAAATGGAAAAGAAGTTTAAATTCACATAACATTGCTTTATGCTTAGTGATTTTATCTTCATTACAAAAAAAAAAGAAAATATTTTATTTACTGACTTTCGTATGCTTAAAGCACATGGATATTAAATTATACGCAGTGCTTTCTTGTATTCATTTTTTAAATTAAGACATTCATAATATAATTTTAAAATTTAATGGTACAACTTATCTTAGCAAAAATAATCATTTTTAAATATTTTATAAATATAAACAACATTTTTAATAAGACATAAAATATCTTAATTTATGAGTGGGAAAACGAAGTGAAACATGAATAGTAAACATTGTTAAGGTGTTCATGTATTAGCATCTGGAAGGGATGTCCGATTCTAAAAAATATGGTGTAATCATTTTCTTTCACGTTTTAATAGTGTAAGATTTGATTTTAAATTTATGGATTATTTTATGTTAAATTTTCTGTTTCCCTACCTGCCTTCACTAGAATACAGATTAGGTCGAGTTTAAATGCTACATTTGGCTATTATTTAGTTATTTTACGCTGGCAACAACTATCGAACATATATCTAGAGATTAAACCAGAACACTGCCATTGTGCTTATAGTGTGTTGCGGAGCTCAATGGCTCGCGATGAATAAGAGTATTGTTTATCTAAGTTTGTTTAAGAATTTATGTTGCGGTTATGAGAGCTAAGGGTAGTGGAGCCACTGACGAAATTTTTAATTTAATCAGTATTAAATTCAAGTTTTACAATTGATTTTTTGCTTAGGTTTCCACAAAGCAAGGGAATGCGGCATAGGACCGACAACCTCTCTGCGGGAACAAGATCGACAAGGCAGCTCAGAAACTGGCTTACTATTACCCTCTTGATTACGCAATATCGCTAATTATAACCATTGATTACATTATGAAATGTCCATTACATATCAGTGTCATTCCTACGTTGGTGTCAATTCTATGCCTTTGTCCACCGTACGCAGTGCCGATGGTGTGTCTGTGACAAAACTGTGAAGGTTATAACTGTGCATTAATCTGCTTATTCACTATTTCATTCTTTATCAACATTTCGTATGCACTTAACTATCTACTGTCAATCGTATGATGGTAATTAGTATTGGTCATATGCCGGTGTCATCTTGTGCCGGTGCCTGTTCTAAGCTGTGTTACAACATGTCGGTCTTAGTGATTTATGCATCGTATGCAGTGTCGGTTCCATGCATATAACCCAACAGCAGTGTATAGGTTTTGTGGTCTTTAGTTTTTGTGATTCTAGGTGTCGTTAGAATAAGCTTTAAAATCTTATTTTTCTCCTTGTTTATTCAATTATATAATAGTACCAATTTAGCTGTGATGGTAGTAATTCGTTTGAGCTTGATAATGTTATGATAATTAATTAATCATATAAAATGTTAAGTAAATAATTCACCTCTAATTACAGCATCAGAGGAATGTCTCATGTATCGATATTTTAAAATAATACACCTTTCATTTATCTTTAAGCCAGATATAAAAAATATTCTATTTTTTTTCACTTTTTGTTTAACAAGTGCTAAAAGTATTAAAAAATTGTAATTGACAGTATATGAAACCTTTTATATTTAAATTGAATAAGATATCGTGATTTGATGCCGATACCTTTTTTGCTTTCATTTATTCAAATTTTATTTGTTGCTACACATCTTTTCAAATAACTTAAGATTCATATGTTCCAAACCTAAAGAAAAAGGGAAACAAAATGTTAAGAAAATGAAAAAATATTCAATCTAAAGTGCTAGGTGTTTTATTACAGAAGTGGTTGAACTTAATCCTTAAATTATAGATATTTTTCAAATAGCATAAAAGTAATAGAAAAGAATCACAACCAGAATTGAGGAGGCACGATATCAATTACCTCCAAAACGACAAAACTAAAAATAAGCCGGAGGTTCTGGAAAAGAATTTTAGCACCTCATCTTCGAATTTATTTTTCGGTCTTTTCGCGCTTGTAAACCGTGTTTAAAGCACTCACTCATACACTATGTCTTGCCGAAGCTGTTCTCCCTCCTATTAAATTCTCATCGCCTTCTTCAGTAATCACCTATGACCATCAATTACATCCATAAGGAAGCATCTGGGAAGGCAGAAAAAACTGAGGTTTGTCACGATATCTTCCAATTCAACTGTTGTTACAAAGGGGCGAGATTTTGCAGTTTTACAGATGGGCCTCACCAATCTCGTTGTGACAAACTGCCTCTCCAGGAGACAATCAATCCACAGCCACGCCTCATCGACGGCTAGATTAGAGACTGCCGTAGTTTCCACCTTCCTATCTAGAAAGTTCCCATGAATAAGAATACATTGTTTGAATTCGAAAAATGGAAACAGTTGTACATCTCTTCATCTAATTATCATCTCTAATCTAAGGTGCGAGAACCGTGGCAATTAAATATGCACGCCTTTTCGACGTTTTTGCAGTGTGAAGAATCATATAATTGAGACTGGAAAATTAGATTGGGAATTCAAGTCAGTAAATCGGAGTGATGTAGATCAGCAAATCATACGGCAGTTTGGCAACGATAGATCATTCTAATTGCAGTTAATTTTGCTGATAGCACGATCCTAATTTCACATACCAGTACTTTCTGCGAAATATCATTTAAATGAATTCTTTTGAGATTTTTATGTTCTTATCTTGAAACGTAGTAGAATTAATTTCGTGAAGCAACTCACGAAACACATTTGGATTAAAACGAAGCTAAATTGTTAGATTCAGCTCTAATTACACTTATATTTTTACTAGAGTTGCTCCCTAAGCACACTTATTCTAAACGCTAAATAATTTTCCTAGCCTGCAAATTAATTCTTGCTCCGTTATGAATTTACAATAAAATTACATTCTTGGACCATTTGGACCCGTTTCTGGCATGTTATCCATCAAAAGTTTTTACAGTAGTCTTAAATCAACTAAAACGTTTATTTCTACTTTTGCTTGAAAATATAAAAACTAAAGCATTATTAAGAATTTAACATCTGTCTCTTGCTGCCACTTAATGTCAATTATTTACAAAACAAATATCAAATTAGAAACTAAGAATCTTCCTCTTATGCTACCATGCTTTCTAATGTAGCTACAAGTAAAAGCTAAACGGCAATAAGCACAGCATGCACAATAGTCCTTTACTTTTAGAATAGGCAGTTCAAGTTCTTTTTCTCGCCGGTTTGTTTCATAACCATGATAAGGAGAAATCTGGAAGATACTCGGGTTCTAATTATTTTTCCCACTGTATTTCCGTTTAGTGTCATTCTCTTCGTAAAAAGCGCTCGAATGAAGACTGGCTTGAAAAAGAGTCTGAAATTAAATACAGAATTAAGTGCTGTTCTGTGATAATGGCACATGTTGCGATTCGCAAATGGGCGAACGTTGAAAAGACCTTGAAGTGGCTATTTTGAAATAACAGACTACAGTAGGTAGAATTTCAGACCTGATGGATATGCCCTGATGGATATAGTAGTTAGCGTTGCTGGCTGCCGTATCGTTCAACCTTGGCTGGAGTCCCGAAGGAAGCCCTTCGTGGCATGGGATCACTTATAATACACGGGAATCTAAAGTTCTTTCGAGTTGTTTGGTGATAGGACAAAAGAAAGGGAGACCTTTTGGACTAATTTTTCAGGTATTCTTCGTGAAAACTGGGACGGAACTAGACTTCTAAAGTTGCTAACACTTTCTCACTAAACTTGTTCTCGTTAATTAATTTGCATTTTCTAGTGAAGATGACAGAAAACCAAATTTCAGGAAAGTTTCAACATACATAAATAACGCTTTATTTAAAATAAATGTTATATATCTTGATGAGTAAGGATTTTATTATATTTCCTAATCTAATTTTCCACTAAATCTTCTGCAAAACTCCTCCTTCTTTAACAGTAATTACCTCTATGTAAACAGAAGTTTACCTTATGTTTCATAGTGAAAAGGTTTTACTCTTGATTTCCTGATTTTTAATCTTGAATATGAGCATCCACCTTTTAAAGTGATCGAGTTCTGATGTTTCATAATGTAATTTTAAAACAATTTATATGCCTCTAATCGCCAAAGTGCATAATAGCAAAGAATATAAGATCCTTGAACATCAGTAGTTCTACCAGGATTCGGATCTCGGCCAGGGAGCTGACTGCATTCTGTTTTGTTGTCTTCCTCATGTGCAACATGAATGCTATCAAGTTTAGTTGAAATCCTCCACAAAGGCATCAGTTCCTTCGTTCGAGATAGAAACATTCATATACTTTTATGTATTTAACTGAACCTTTCCAAAAAAACCTTTCCAAGAATCTTTTATTTGTTCTGCGTCTAACACGTTGTGTCCTATCTATTTCAAACAGTTCAAACTTAAAACACTGTATAGGAAGTACTTTAACCTGCTATTTAATTTTCTACGTTCTATACGTCTAGCAAACTATACACGTTTTAATAAATTCTGTTTTTATAATATTGTGTGGTGTTTTCTGAAAATTTGAAGGTGTATCTTGATTTCATGTATTAATTTGAAATATGTTTCTTTCGCATTTATTTAGGCTTGTTGTTGTTAATCGAAGAAATTTAATGTTACAATAAGTGAGATTCGTTTATCATTATGTTTCTTATCTTTCATATTTAAAAGCTGCAATTTTTTTTCTCTCTCGGAGATATGTTTTACGACAGGCATAAATGAGTCATTAGGATTTTATTATTATTATTATTTATTTTTTTCAAGCAGAAGACATGAAAAATGTGCAGTGCTCACGCTGGGATTTGAATCCTGAACCTCTCGATATGCTTCCTATTAAACTACGAAGGCACGCGTAAAGGAGGGGTAAATACCTTATATACTCCCCTTTCAAAGCGCGACTGTTAATTAGGGGACTTAATAGTCAAATCCTGGTGGTGATGAATTATCATCCACCACCTTTTAGTTCGGACGCCATTTGTAAAGTCATTAGGATTTTTGAATCAGGATACGTGAAAAATATGCACTGCCCTCGCCGGAACTCGAACCTTGGACCTCTCGAGTACGCGTCGAGTATGCTTCCAATCACACCACGAAGGCATGCGGAAAGGAGAGATAAAATACCTTTAAGGTGATGAAATTTCATATCGGCTGCAGACTGTTGCCTTGCCCAGAGAGCATTTTTAAAAGCTTTTGTTCTACATCTATTCTCAATTCATAATTCAAATGAATTTGGCATCAGAAATGCTTCAAGATTTGTCGTACGGAAATTTAAGAAGCAGATATTTACTCTTTCCAAAATCTTTTAGAATTCTAGATTGTAAAATCATCTGTGATTCAAAATGCAATAGACTTGATCTAATTTTACGAGAGAAAAACATTTATCCCAGTCCCGTCACGACAGCTCTGCAACAGATCGACTAGTAACCCAACGAACAGAAGTTGAAAGAGTAAAAAAGTCACTAAAATCTAAATCATTTTCCTAGTAATAAATAATAAATAAGTAAATAGATAGTAAAATAAAATAGATCATTTTAGAGTAGTTTTTGTTGAGGTCTTGATCCGTACAAATCTTGTGACATAAAGAATGACAGCAATTTCTTTCACTTTTGTTTGATTTAAAGTTTTTTGTAAGCAGTCATGCCTAACGGCTAAAACAAGCAACATTTGCAACCCTAAGCAAAGAACTAGAGAAGTATTTATTTCTGTTCAGATATACGCTCCAGTGTTCTAGTAAAATGTAAAATCTAAGGTTTTGTTTTTTTAAAGATTTTTTGATTTGATAATGTTTTCAAAAATGCAGATCAGATATTTATGTTTATGGACCAGCAAAATATAAAAAAAGTATTTCTACGAATTGAAACCAACAATTCTATTCCAGTGTTTTCCTAAAATTTTAATATATTATATTAAAGATATCCGTTTTCGTTATTTTAAAATTTTATACTCATTATCTAGAAAAATATGTTATTATTTACCTACTAACTTATTTACCTTAACTCCGACTTTTATAAATAATAAGCATGACTATTGCGGTATCAACAAATCGTAATACTCTACTTTTACTTCAATATTTTTCCTTAACTTACTTCAAAACCTTTGAAACGCTATCCTATAAATGGACGACAGCCATCATTAATAACTATTTTCTCTAAAGCGACTAGAGCAGTAAGAGATTCGATTTTCTGGAACCATGGACAGTCTTCTTGGGAAGATTTTAATCTTTCAAGGGCGAAAAGGAGCTATTTTATAATGTACTTATTATTGCTTAAGTGCGCAGTTTCAGTCAAAATAACTTCATTTATGAAAAGATAATCATTAAAAAATAAATACTAAAATAAGAAATGACTAAAGAACTTTACAAAAATTTAGGGAGGTTACTATTTTGCCATTGTAAATCACAAGATGTGCGTAGAATACGTAGAATATGTAGTCTTTTCTCGGTACCAAAAAATAATTGATAAAATTTTGAACTCTCGTTCCCTTTTCTGTTATATATAATAGAACGTCTGTATAGGCAACGCTCCAAAATTTGTCAACAACTGCAGGTGATGAAAATATTATATGCAGCATTTGATAATTTAATCTATTTAAGAGGTACTTTAAATTCTGCTTTTTTGAACTCCAAGATATCTTTTAGCATGCACTGTGTTATGTAATTATTATTAAAATGGCGACCAAACGTCTGCTCGAAATGATAGATGTTCTTATAAAAAAAATCTTGTAAAAATTTGCGCTATCTCTTTAAGTACGTTTTTCAAAGTTCGCATTTAATGATGCATATAAAATACAAATTTGCATTAATAACAGTCGAATGGGAGAAATATTTAAATAATTTGATTTAAATTGCTTGGTAATGAAATAAATCGCCTTCAGAATCAACATGAGGCATCAGAATATTAATCACTTTGACAACTTTAGGATTTTAATGAGAATGATAACGTTATTTAAAAGATTAACGTTCTAAAATTTAAACGTTTTTCATTTCTCACACGCAAAGAATTCATTAAGGACTTAATTTATTTTTAAAATTAGAAAAGAACTAGTTTGGTCTTATTAAAAAAGTAAAAGCCAACATAAATTAAGAATATGTGTTTTAAATTTAAACTTAAAAGTAACGCTGTTTTACAACATAATAGATATTTTTGCTATACTTTGCAATCAGCACCTATTAGCAGGAGCACCCTACACTTTGCAATTAGCTATTAGCACCTAAAATGAAGGTTTTTGCATTTAAACGATAAATAAAATAAATATTATTCTTTATTAAAGAAGTTTAGTTTCAAGATTATCTTCAATATTATATATCAAAATTAAACTCATTAAATACGGTAACTTTAATACAAGGGGAATGTTTACTAGTCTGATATATTTAGAATGCAAAGCAAATTGTTAAAAAAACTATTCTTTTGCTTAAATTACGAATGTATTAAGAAATTGAAATAGTTTTCTGAAATAAACTGAAAATTCTTATAAGAACGGTCAGTGTTTTTCAAAACAGAGAAAACCTCGGTTCCCAGCATGGAAATATTTCAAGGAACATTTGGTTGAATCTATGAGATAAGTTACCAACTTTTGACATTCAAATTCATATAGTTTGAATCTTCATTGTTGACTGAGTAATTTCTTCCTGAGCTGAATGGTAAGCAAATGATACCTAGGCGTGGCTTACAGCAATTTAGTCCTAAGAAGAGTTTTATAGATTTTTCCCCCTTTGTTTTATCAATAAACGTTAAGATCAAACATCTGCTATATAATTAAAATAAAAATATATATTTTATGAAGTTTATTTAAGGATAATAAACCACAGTACAGTGATATACTATCAGAGTCACAGTGCTGCTTATGCCCTGCTATAAATATGCTTTGATTACTTTAAAAACCTTCGTACTTGAATTTTGAAGGAGTGTACGTTATTTTCTCATGGCAAGCAAGCTTCAAGTTAATAATTAATGCCATGGGCATGAGCATGACAGTATCATATATTATAAATTTACTCATTTGGCAAGCCAGAGTCTATAAATTATGAAAGATAAAATTAAAGCACATGGTAATATATGGAAGGAAATGACACTTATTATATTACTGTTACTAAATATTAAAATGAACAAAATAATAATGTACGAAGGAAGACGAAAACATATAGTTTAAGTTTCATTAAATTTCAGAAGGTTCTATGACCTCTTTTAATGTTATAGGCAAGCACATAAATCCCCATTTTTATGATCATATAAAATCAATCTTAATCACATTAGTGAGTTTGAAACTATTATCGACTATGATAAAAGATAAAAAATATCTTTACTTGCAAAGAAGGAGTGGTTTATTTATTCACTATTTAAATTATTAGATACAGGGCCTCCTCGTCTGAGTGTTCACTCTGTATCCCATGCAACGGCACCTGATTAGAAGTGGCGCCATTTCAAATAAATATATAATAAGCGTTTTTCCAACTCTATTAATTAAGAAGCAGAATGTTAGTATGCAGACTGCGCGACCATCGCTCAATTAAGAGGTGGGTTTCAGTTGTCTTCATGGGGTGAAAAACGAGTCAAAATTTTAATTTCAATAAAATGTTTTCCTGACTTCAATACTATGATGAAGGATGCCCGAGGCTTCTTTAGTCTGTGACACGGTGATGTCTTCATTTAAAACTGTGCGTAATTTGACTAATATAGTCATAAACAGATAACATAGACGATATTACCTTTTATATGTAGTTTCCCAATTGGTAGCATATTAAAGAGCTAAAATATTTATGTTGCACTCGCAAATATAAATCGAATAGAAATTATTGCTCCAAAATTTGAACTTAAATCCGTTTAATCATCTATCTTAAATTTATGCATTTTCCATCTATGAAACTAGAACATAAAATCTTTCTTTAATTCCAAAAGTAGAAAGCTCTTAAGTTTTTTAGATAAAGAGGAAAGCGTAAAAGAAAAATGAACATTTGAAATACAAATATAGGATATCAAAAAAACAGGAACGGGTAAACAAAATTTCAAAAATTCGTCAAGCCCTATTATGCCCTTTCCAAAATTATAAATAAAGAGTAATGCCAGAAAAGCAGTACATGAAAGTGTTCATGTCCATAAAGAGAACACTATGGGTCGGACAAAATCCCAAATCAAAAGAGATGAGCTGAAAGGCAATCATGAGCCAGTAAGCAGCAATAGGCTTATCTTCTCTGAGAGGGTCTGATAGGTTGTTAAGGTTAAGTTGAGTAACCTGCGTTTTAGCCTAAAACAAGTTCTGAACACTGGGAGTTTTATGAACTATTGTGTTCATTACAAATAAAATGCATTTTTCATATCAGGCGGCACGAAAATATCTATCTTCTAAAAAGATAGTCTTCTTCTTAGCCCAAAAGGGGCTAGTAATCTCAAACTGGAATTCTGCGTCGATTCACTTTAAACGGCTTATCACTTTTCAAATTGTTGCCACCGAAGAATCTTCATGAATGTATGGATGTTCCTCGCATAATGAAAAAAATGACTGTGATTAGAACCATTAAATTTTAAATAACATAGTCTTCCTGTAAGTGTGCACCTGAAAGCCCAAATTTTGAATTTCGGATTTGTTGTATTATTTATTTCATATTTGTAAAACTTTAATCAATTTTTTATTAACAAACTGAACAATGAAAATGAGCATAGGCAGTACTGTACGAAATAAAACATTTTTATCTCCAGTTCCCGAGATTGTTTATCAGAGATTCTAAAGATATGCTGTTTTTAAATATTTGTGATTTTGTTGTTGAATTTAATTTTATGTGACGTAAGTACGAAGAACGCAATATTTAATAAATAAAGTTGACACACAAAAAGTTAATAATATAAAGGAAAAAATATTTTTGTCAGCCATCTTACTAAGAAAACTGAATATGGATACGATGAGCAGAGAAAAGACTGAAAAAGACATCTAAATGTACGCCAACACTTAATATATCGTGAAAAACTTAAAGTATGCTGTTATGCAGTCTTAAAACTTTTCTAGTTTTCTTGTTGAACTGTATATGGGGTAAGAGAGAAGAAAATGATGCTATAATAAAACTAAAAGGAAAACAAACGGCTTAGCAGGAGTGAATGCAAGAGCAGACTGGTAGACTGCGAGATCAGCAAGAGGGTAAAAAACCTTAACAAACCATTTTGGGCCACCGTTAAAATCTGAAAACTTTCAGATTTTTTTCTTTAATTTAAAGAATTTAGGAGGATTTTATCTAAACGTGAAATCTAATTTATGTTTAATAATAATCCATAAATGGAGCAAGATTTAGCTTAAGTGTGAGAAAATGAACTTTTAGATTTATATTAAATTCAAGTACATGAGAGGTTTATCAACTTTTGTTCGTATTTTAAAGTTAGACTATTTCTGATTACAATGACATAATTCATTTATCGCGCTGCTATAATATGTGCTAAGCAATGCTAATCTTTTCATGCTAAATACTATCCCCTCAATTTAATGAAATGTAATGTTCAGTGCCTGTAAGCAACAAAACCAGCAATCCATAGACTTTATGTTTTTTCATCAATTAGTCTTCTCTTTTGATTCTGTTGTACTTAAATCTCGGAAAGTAAAAAATTAAATACATTTTTGCAAAGTTGTGAATGGGGTAATAAACTGAAAAAAAATTCTTCAACAACAAAAGCTAGAAAGAAAACCTTTTTAGTTATTGAGCGACTGGCCATTTTTAAAATCGTAATAATACGTTATAAGAAATTCCTAGCGACGAATCTTGCATTTATTAAAATATCCATTCACGAAACGAGCTTACAGTTGACACTATTAATCTGATATCACCTTATAACAATTTCCTTTTCACTTTCTATCTTCCAAACACTGAACATGTCGAAAACGGTAAAGTTATTTCTTTTTATTAACTTGCGTGTAAACTGATCTCCCTTTCTAGGTAAACGTCTTTTTGATTAATGCGCCATTAAACCAGTTTTAAAATTTTCTTACGCAAAGCCGAAATTGATAGATTCTGCCTGCAGCCAAGGTTTGAAATGCACCAGAAACACATTTATTCAGTGAATGATTTGCCGAACTCAAGGTCAAGCACGAAGTTTTCTCCGACACTGACCTTATCGTAGAGGAAAAACAACTTCCAGGCGTTGATCAATTTCTTACCATTCTTTAATATGTGTCGAGTACTTGAATATTTGCTACATGGCAGCTGTCAATTCAGACAGCATGCGTTGTAACTTATATTAACAGCTACTTAAAAATGGTGTTGAAATTTTTGAACGTATGAGTACTTTTATTTTTTGCATAATGTATTTTTCCTGTGTCTCGGTTTTAACAATGCAAAGTACTGTGATTAGAACATTGTTACATTAAAACAATTGTTACATTGTTGTGATTAGAACAAGTGTGTTACATTAAAACACCGAGTGGATTTTGCCTTCAAAAAGGAAAGGATATCTTATTTCTGAAAATAGAAAAAATAAAATTTAATTATTAACTTCCGCTATGAAAATAGTAAGCATTTTTTCACAGTAGAAATCGAAAAGACAAGGAGTTAATGGCCAATGCCCGATAATTTTCTCTCAAATCTAACAGCCTACCTCCCTTTCCCATATCTTTCTATATCCCGTCTCAAACTCAAATTGCATGCGCAGTGTAAAGCAGCTGAAGCACCTATTTTAAAACAAAATGAAATTATTTAAACAAAATAAAAATTGTTTTTATCCAAAGAAACTTAACTAAATCTTAGATTTTACTTTCTAAATATTTATTAAAAAAATATAAAAACAACACTAATTATAATAAAGCAAAGCAAAAGTTCAATTTCATATTTATTTTCTGTCTGAAATCTAAATGCTGATACCTAAAAGAAATTCTTGTTGGATACGTTTTTAATCCGTTCCAAAGCAACATTTAAAAGCTATGCACAATTCCACATTAGTTTTTAATCCGTACGTTAGTTTGTCTCAGTCTATATAGCAATATGAACTGCGTAGCTGTGCAACGAGCCAGCGAACTAGTTGATTAACTCAAGAAAAGAATACATCAGAGGATCAACTCTATAGAAAAAACCGGGAACACCAGAAAACTGAAACACCAGCAACCGCCGGCTGTCAACTAAATTTGCTGATTATACCGACGTAGGAAGTTCTTCTTATCCCAGTCACGCGGTCTTGCATACACAATTCCAACCTATTCATTCTATCTCTTTTCCAGTCCAGCAACAGCTCACTGAAGTTTACTCTACCTGTCTAAATCTATAAGCACCTCACATTTACAATAAATACGTAACTGAAATATATTCACAGGTCGTATAAAATTTCTTCGTGGGGAAGTTTTAGACCACTATCTTAATTTAATAACGTTTTCCCAGCGAAGTCGCCCGAAACGCCTAGAAATCAGACATCTCATATCGCCCTGCGTTCATTTTCTGCCTGGTGCTTTCTTCTCTCATCTTAGAGCAAGGCCCATTGGTTTAGGGAGTTATTCAATGATATGTCAATCATTCATTGGAAGCGACTAAAGTAACTCTCTTGTCTGTTGTCTAAACGCACCATTTCCCTCTCCTTTGTTGAGCGTTAACGTTTGGCTATTGATCTCCAAGTTTCAGTCCTGTCCTAAGGAAAATCCGCACAGAGTGGGTGAAACCACATAAGGATCTTTAAGAGAAAAGTAATAACTTCTCTTAAGTAGGTTAATGTTAACGCTGTAGCATTTTACTTGGCAGAGGGGAAAGAAATACATTCCAACAGAAATTCTTGTACATGGGAGTTTCAGAGGTATAGAATTTGGCCTCTGCAATTGAAAAAGATTTAATATTGCAAAGTCCAGTATTTCTGGTGACTGCACAGTGTTTCTGGTAACTGGAATTTAATTGGAAGTGTATTTATTCATTTTCAGAGTAAGTTTACGTTCGCGTTAAACTGTTTATGAGAAGATAAAGTTCCTTTCGATGCCTCTACATGTTCGAAGGTATTTTCTTTTAATTTCAATTTCAAACACTCTTTTGCGCTTTGCTAATAAGTTACTTTGTCTTTTAGAAAAATATATTTCACAATTCAGGGGTAATTAACCTTTCCGTTGTGCAATGGATACCTGCAGAGTAAAAAATAAGTTTTAAAGTCAGCTAAATAAATCTCACAATATTTTCTGTAAAAAAAATTTATGTTAGGCTCTCTCTTTTGATTTAAAGAGCCGTTGGTGTTTAATGCGTATGTTTAGTAACGAATGTGTGAGGATGTTATAGAACAAATAAAACAAACACAAGATTTTACATTTATAGATATTTTATTTTATTCAATTTTTTATTTGCTACAGTTATTCATTCAGAATGATCATTTGTAAAATTGGTCCATGATATGAGATATAAGACACATAATTAAAGATGTCTGCATTCATAATTTTAAGTAAATGTTAGATAAATGAATTAATTGCCAAGTATACTTGGATAGTTTATAAGGTATTTCTCTCGCCTTCTTCTCATGCCTTCGTGGTGTGGTGGTCAGCACGCTCGACGCGTAACCGAGAGGTCCGTGGTTCGATTCCCGGCGAAGGCGTTGCTCATTTTTCAGACTCTCTTGTTTTCAAAAATGCCTAATATCTCTACAACTGGTGCCCAAACTAAAACGTTGGTGGATGATGATTCTCCACCACGAGATTTGGGGACTAGATCCCCAAAGCCCCAGTCGCCCTTTAGAAAAGGGGGGAATATATAGGGTATTTTTCCCGTCTTCTTCGCATGCCTTCGTAGTGTAGTGGTCAGCATGCTCGACGCGTAACCGATAGGTCCGTGGTTCGATTCCTGGCGAAGGCGTTGCTCATTTTTCATTCTTCCGCTTCCAAAAAAATCCTAATATATCTACAAGTTACTTGGCATCATATTGAGATTAAAGGGATATTTCATAAAATCAAATGCCTCTTCATTTCATTTGATATCTACATTGAAATCTTGCATCCTAATAATAGTAATCTACAGTAAACTCTTCATCCATCAAAAAAGTACTTTCTGAAAGTTACTTCCTGAAATTTGCATATGATTCTTGAAGATGTGTGTAGTGATTTTACAGGTGATATATTTATTTTAGAGTTCGATTTCCACGTGACTCCGAATTATCCTTAATTTATGGACATGAGTGTATAATATAAAGCTAAACTATATAGTGTTGTTAACTCTATGATAATAAGACGTTAATACTTTGTAGTTTATGAAAGCTAATTTTTTCCTCTTTATAGGCTGAACTACAGTGATTTGATTCTATTCTTAGATGAGACCTACTTTTTTACTATAAATGTAATTCTTTAAAAAAATGAACGTTTGTTCACTTATTTAAAGATTCAAATTTTGTCACTGTTTTAAGTTATTTGAAAATGTGCCACCCACTTCTAAGTTTTTCCTTAAGACAAAAATTCCCACTTCAGAACTGCTTAAATTACTTTTGCATTCATATTCTCTGTTGCTATAAACGTTTCTATGAGTGCAGGGATCTTCTGTGTTACTTTTGGTACCTGATTTCGTTCTTTAATTCTTTTAAAACTTGTTTTGATCTGACTTTGATAAAAATTATGTGGGAAACGTAAAGGCTTTAACCAAAATATGATTTTATTTTTGAAGCCAACTTAAATTTAAGAAATTTTAAAAAGTTTTAAAAGAAATTTAAGAAAATTCTTAAAAATTTAAGAAGTTAAAAAAAGCAGTTTATTAAAAACAACTTCTTACGTGAAGTTGGACATCGCAGTGGTACATTCCTTTATCTCCTCAGACTCAAAATACTGCCAGAGCTTCTCATGGGCATATTAAGCTTGGCTCCTGAGGAATATAACCACTGACATATAGAATACTCGAAAAGTCTTCTTGGTCTCTCTGAAACAAGACCAGACCTTTCTAGGATCTATTCAATTACTGGACTCTTTGGTAGAATGTACTATCCTATGGCACTTTACTGGACTCGTTCTAGAAAGGCACAGCAGAATATGTGGGGATTATTGGCAGCCCACCTGCTCTTCTTGGCGCAGCTCTGCTGAAGTGTCCGTACTGTGCTGCTACAGTTCCAAGTTACAATTTATTGCCGCGATTAGCATGCCCCCTGCATGCTTTCTTCCGGCTATCTTTCTTTATATTGCTTCTATCGTAGTGAATAATGTAGGAAGTATTCGGCCTGATTACTACAAAATTAATAACCCCTGATGGATGAGCTTTGTGAAGAAATCTTGAATTCCACGATGAGGCAAAATTATTTCCCGAATATATTGCTTTTATGAGCGCTTCAGGTATTTAATGCTTCGGAGTCGGTCCACAGGACAGGCTAGCAGAGGGCTGGGGCGTGACCGGGAGTCACGTGGATGAAGGAAGACATCGTGTTGGCTGAGAGGTTCCAAGGCGATGGTCTGCAAAGGTACATAATTTCATGGCCCAAATACTGTAAGACGTCAATAAAGTTTCTTAATAATAATAGCAGAACGTATCTCCGAAGTTATAAACTAGGTCTCATTACAGAAATTTCCGTACGGTACGTAAAATAAATCGGGAAAGGTGCAGGTGTGTAGTCACGTGATATGCCCGCTCATCAAGATGAACATGAGAGGCAATATTTAGCAGATACACAATACGAAAATGCGTAAGCTGGTTAAACTAAAACTACAGTACAAAGCAGCAGAATATGATCAATATGATGCTGTAAAATCGAAGTAACTATATACATATTTACAGATACTTGATGCATGGATTTCTGCGAAGTTTCACAGTTCGCAAAGTTCTGTGTCACGTGACGGTGACGTTCACTGTCAGTGAAGTACGAAAAGTACAAGTGTGATAAAACACAAATAATGAGAATAATGAGTAATAATACACTTGAACAGATAATATAAGAAAAACATAAAGAACGCATATTAGTAAATTAAACTATATACATACATATGTAAAGTATCAGTTGAAGCAGCGTATTTCAGAATTGCGAATAAAATCTGGGTCACGTGGGGTGATCACCCACTAAAGTTCTGACACAGCTGAATGGTGCTTGAGTTTATAGTAAACATAATATGATATAGTAACACCATCGGAAATATTATTAAGAGTAGCCCTCTAGATGGGGAAATTTTGATTTCCTTTTTATTGTACACAGTGAGCAGTAAACGGTTTGAGATATTTTTCTTCAGTTAATGTCTCATACTGAAAAAGTTTGAAATGTTTCATATTCTCACAGTTACGAGCACCATCGAAGAAATTTATTGTAAGTTTTAAGTAGGAAGGTTTTATGCACTGCTACAGCTGTAATCTCTGGCTTTTATTGGTGGTTGTTACGGCTAGCTATGCGAGATATGCAAAGTTCTGGTCAATATTTGACATTCTGAATTTTCTTTCCGGTTCTGTTCCATTATCCCCCAGAAACCTAGAAAATTACATAACTTTCGCGGTTGGCGCTTTCAAGAATTCGGAAAAATTCCCAACGTGTCGGTGCCTGTGATGCTGCTTTATTACTTGATATCGATGGTTTAAAAATATGAAACACTAATCATAATTTCAGAATTCATTCAACAAAAAAATGATAAACTCAAGGGAAGAAAAAGAGTTAATGCCTTTAATAAAATGGAAAGAAAACCAATGGTTACCGTATTAAACTCAACGTCTGAGCTCCATCGTCATTAGCTTGTTGCAAATCCATAATTGTTGTATCTTATTTTTTACTCCATTGTATAAAAGCAAGGAATTTTCATGTCCCTCCATCAAATGCTTTCCTAAAATGTTATAGATGCCGGAACCTTTATGAAAGCTAGTGACTATTCGCCAAGATTGAGGCCTTTGGATGTTCCTGCAACGTTGATGAGGGAGGATTTCGTCATTATACCGAACTTTATAAGGGTGCTCGCACATTTTTGCCTTTATGTCAATGCACCCTTGTGACCTGGCGAACGGTTGTCAACAGGAAGAAGGTGTACTGGCACCTTTCTATCGTTATGTCGCTTGATTCCTGTGCCTTGACGAATTACGGTTAATTTGGGGAAACTTCCGGCACATTTTTCAAGTTCCCCGTAGCGGTTAGAGCAATCCCATGCTCCACTGCTGATAAAAATGTTATTTACGAAGGTTAACGACTCAACGTTGTGGTTAAAAGTTAGAGGATAGACTTTACAATGCAGCCTAGGTAAAATTTGAATTATCCTAGATTTCCTCGTGCCACAGCCATGACATCACTCTACTTTTTCTCTGGAAATGATTTCGTTGATGCTCATCTGTTTTGATTAGATACAGGAAATCTCTAGTGCACATTCTTTGTTACTTTAAACAAGCTGTAAACAAAGAATATTTAAACACATATTCTGTACTTAATGGTTTAATTCTGTAACCCAGAATTACTGGGAGTCAAGCCGCCTAATAGCTTACAGACAAAACCCAGACGTTAAAAAATTATTAAATAAATAAGTATTCCGCGATGGTTTAATTTGGTTTATTTAATGATTCAGGCAGGTAGGATGCCCCTTAGGCTGATAACACTCCAGGGCTATCTAGGCTATCTACTTAAGTGGAGGGATGCTATCGTGGAGGATTTTTGAAGAGAAACTGGCTCCTATTCACGTTATACGTGGATAAAAAAAAACGCCCATACAGTCCGTTCGCCAGAATTCGAACCCCGAATTTGAATTACCAGCGTTTAGTGACTTAACGATCGGTTGGTGGAGGACACAATATTCAACGATAGCGTCTGAGTATACTAATGTAATCTACAGATTGGTTTTGCAGCATTTATTTGCAGGTGAAGCTCATATAGTATAATATGGAAAATAGTATGAAGCTTATCATATAAAATCATTCACTTATGAATAAAATTAATCTAATTTTAATTCAGTAGAGTCGATAGAAAAGATATGGTATCGAGATTATAATAATCGATAAAACTTTTGATTTCAGAATAACTTTAATGTACTTCTATGAAATAGAATTTGGGCAAGCTACACCTCTATATTATTTTCGATCAAACACTGTCCGCATAATTTATTTTTGATGATATAAGATTTATATTAATTAACATGTGATTTTTATTTTGAATCTTTCCTACACTTCTCGTTTCCTTCGTCTGCTCCCCCAGAAAATGTAAATGAAGGGAATTTGAATAATATTCAAGAATCTAAGTTTGAAGATGGAGGTCTGGCAATTTAGACCCCGTACGCGACTACCCTGTTTTCTTTCTGTTGGTGTTCTCCCTACTGGTAAACGAATATTGTACGTAAACCTACGGGAAAAGGCGCGATATCTTAGATGACAAGTTCTTATATTTTCATACTTTGATTTGTAACAATCAAATTACTTTCGTAATTGCAAAAAGTAATAAGCAACGGAAGTTTAGTTTTCAGTTTATTTGTAAATTTTACATTGAAACAATAATAAATTGTTTTTATATGCTTTGATTTTATTAGTTATATTTTACTAATGTAAGCTAGTAATGGTCACAAATGGTTCTAAAAATTTAGTAAATTGATAAATAGTGTAAGAGGAATCAAAGTGCATTCTTTTGAACAATACCTTTATCTCAGTTAGAATTATTTAACAATAAAAGCAGATTCTGAATGCAAATTATTACGTTATTTAAATTCAGTTCTTTTCAGCAGCTATCCCCAACAATTTCTTCGGAAATATTTCTCAAAACGTGTTTAATAAATATCAAATAAAGGTCGGTTATTTAGAAACTTTACAGTTGAGATGATTAACATTCTACGACCAATCGCTTCTGAATATTTCCATCTTTTATTTTTTTGAAAGAGTTCATTTTTTCTACTGTCAGAACTTTCATCGCCTTTCTTCAAAAGATGTTATCATCTTTATATGGTCTTACGTTTCTCCTCTGTAAAACTGTAACAGTTTGCAAAAAAAAGAACAGGAAAAAATTAACAAAATAGCGCAGATACAGGTTTCCGTAACAATTCATTTATTTTTCTCTTCAGCACCATCTGCGGCAGGTGGCGTATTTCTGGTTTGGGGCATCGGTGAACGATAAACAGTTAACCTAGCTTAAAGTGTCTCATTCTTCTCTTCAATTCTTCTCCTTCCCTTAATTTTTTAAAAGTTATGTGTCTGCGTTTGTAAATATTTCAAATATTATAAATGCAGTATTATTTAGTGGTGAAGCTCGAAAATATACCTATTGGATATTCTGTTAAAACAAACTTTCCTTAGTATTTTATACTGTTAAATATTTGAGTCTCTAAATGTTTCAAACATTGTAAGCGCAATGTTACTTTGTAACAGATCTAGAAAATGTGTTTATCGGATATTCTATTACAGCAACGTATAGCAGACGCTCTTTAATTTTTTTAAACGTTATGTGTCTGTGTTTGTAAATGTTTCAAACGTTATAAATGCAGTGTTACTTAGTAGTGCATCTAGGAGATATACTTACTGGATGTTCTGTTACAATCTCGAGACAGCAAACGCTCTTTAATTTGTTTTAGGTGCATGCGTTTTTAAATATCAAATGTTATAAATGCAGTTACTTGATAGTAGATTTATAAAATATGTCTTCTGAATATTTTTTTATAATCACGTGACAGCAGATGCTCTTTTCTTATAAATATCAGAAATACGTTTGTTAAACATACAATTAAAAAATTTTGAAAAGTATTGTTGCTGTTGTCTTGTCCCTGAATTTCATGGAAGAATGGTTGCCAGAGCCTCAGGAGGTTGGACTTTTACTTCCGCCGAATTTTGAGGAAGAGCATCTCAGAGGATGATCCGAGGATCTCCCACCCCTCTCCTCTACCACCAATCCACGCGAGAGGACTTTCGGCTCGCCATATATTTAGAATGTCCCCATGCCGCAAAGCCACTGTACATTTACAAACATCCCTGCCTTCTCCGGGATTCGAACCCAGGACATTCGGTACCGCAATAGGCTCCCCTAATCATTATACAGTAACAGCTGCATGAAAAGTATTAGAACCTACACTTATATCAAAGTTAAATAATGACTGATGTTCTTCTTCTGCCCACCAGCGGCCGAGTGGTAAGAACGCTGAACACTGGTAGTTCGGTACGAGGTTCGAATCCCGCGAACGGGCTGGCTGCATGGGCGTTTTCGTGGTTTTCCCCATGTGTAACGTGTATACGAGCCAGTTTCCCTTAGAAAGTCCTCCACGAAGGCATCCCTCCCCTTAGGCAGATAGCCCTCGTGTGCTTTGCCATAATTGAATAACCATAACCATAACCATGTTCTTCTTCTACATTATTACTCTGTAGGCCTTCTTGTCTGCCTTCTTGTTCTTTCACTGCCAAAATACCCTCACCTTTTGAACTTTCTTCCAGGGTATTATGTTTTCCCCCTGTCCCTCAAAATAGCTGTTACTTAAGTTTTCTTGATGAATATTTATTATTTTCATAGTACGAAGCTAACCATTTGCGAAGTTCTCTCTTGAATTTAAATATTTTTCGGTGAAGTATTTGCACCACTTAGAAAACATTTAAAAAAAATAACTCGTGTTATTCACCTTCCGACATGTTTTCCCTTTATGATTTTCAAATCTGAATTCTCTGTGCGTTGTATTCTTTCTTTTATGCTTTTTTTAAATGCTGAAATTACTCACATGAAAAATATACGTATTCTTTACTTTAAGCCTTAACCAATCAAGTGAACTTTCGTTGCACAAAACGTAATTTCCATCAATAAGGCTCTACCCTTTTTAGGTCCTTGTACGATGTAAAGGAAGTACTGTAATCACCAAAAATTCCGGGTATCATATTACAACGAAATACCCATTTTGACCGCTATCGAATGCCATTTAACTATGTTTTTGCGTGACATCTGCACGAAAGGACACAATAAATTTTGTATATAGGATTGCTATAATATGTAGTTGTGCACCTCCCTTTTTGGTGACAGTCGGCTGCACCAAAAGTATGTAAATTAATATGTATATATACATATATATTTATACATACACACACACACATATATATATACATATATATAAAAATTGCGCATTTTTTGCTTTAAAAATGGTTGAATTGTGTTGTTCTTATTTTCCGGTTAAGGTTTTTATGCCTTTAGTTAATCTGCATGCAATATTTGTAGAATTATCAGTTGTTTAAGTGCAACTATGCCTAATTTTTCTTACCATAGCAGCCATATTTGCTTACATTTGAAACTAAGATGAATAGTGAATGAAGTCTTTCTGCACCTTCAGTGTCTTTTTGCTGAGTGGGACCAAAAGGAAACTTTTAGTTTTGTGCACCGAAAAAATCTGCCTTCTTGCCTGCTGGCCAAATTGCTTGTTTCTGCGCAGAAATTCTAGTTTAGTTTTAATTGTAAATATGGTTTTTCATACTGTTTTAACTGTATTTAGTGTTTTATGTTTTTCTATACCTTTCAATTTTTAATAAAGATATTTCGAGATTTTATGTATTTTTCCTTGACGCGAAATGAGAACTAAATTAATTCAATGAGAAATATAGCTAATGAAATTCCAGGAAATAAACGTTTTTTGTGTTAGCAGCAAATATTGTAGCCAGTCTGCTGAGAGGAGAATGTTTACAAGTAGCGCATGCGCGTTAGGTAAGCGGCGCTGAATCATCTGTGTAAAACTGTTTTTTTTATTTGTTTAATTTCTTTTATATATGCTTTTAAATGTATTATAGTATTTGAATAGAACATGTGGCAACGATTACATAATTCTTCAGGTGATATAATGTTTGTGCATTATAAGTTATAAAATAAAGGAGATGTAACGCTGTTAAGTGAACCTAGTGCCAGAGTGTCGCTATGGTAAATAAATACAGTGAATTTTAAACGGTGCATTTATTCTATATTATAGTTTGTGCGCAATTGACGAAGAAGTTTTAATTCAATTCAATAATTTAAATGAAATGCAGGAAAAAGTGGGTATAATTTAATATTCCGTATAAGGAAGTCATGTGGTGTACACATCAGATTTCTTTTTTAAGGAGTACTGAAAAAAATTTTTTTTTAATTTCCATACATTGAAACAGTTATTATTCGTTACTGTCCAATAGCAGATGTAATGATTTATCAATGAAACAAAAGGCTCACTAATGGTCCCGCACCAGTGAAGAATTAAAAATCTTTTCATAGTAACTTTATTTTAGGAGGAGAGGTGTCTTTTACAGCCTATTTTCAAACTGTTATTTACTCTTGACGTTTTTAAATTTAATTAGATTTCATAATTCTGTTCTAGAAAATCGGCACAAGCATATCTATACGAATGGGCTCATTATTTCAAAGATAGTTAAGAATTTCTTAAATTTGTGATTTTGTGCACAAAGATGTCGTATCATTGAATTAAAGTATTAATGAGACTTTCACAGTAAAGATTTTAAGCATTTAAGGCGCTGAGTTGTGAGAGTAAAGCCGGATTTAATAACGACAAGTTGCACCTTACAACACGATAACGCGTCAGTTCATTCAACGTTCTTGATAACTGAATATTTGGTTTAAAAATATCTACATTTTACGCATTCGACCTACACTTCAGATCATGGAATTTGAAGCCTTTTTCTTTTCATCAACTCGAAATCTGTAATAAGAAACGCTAATTTGATCATCTGAAAAGCATTAAAAAGAAAACATAGACGGTTTTGAACTGCATAGCTTTCTCACATTTTTTCCACTGTGGGAAGGATGCACATTTCACGACAGTGGAGTTATTATAAAGGAATGTAAGACTGATTTTTAATTAATAGCTAATAAAGTTATTCTATAAGAAAATCCTCGTTATTTAATTGCGGTACCTCGCGGTTATCAACTTAAATCTCAAAAAGACGTCACCTACTCTCATCATTTAATGAAATCTGCCGGTAATAAATGACTTTGTTAAAGAGTTTATAGACTGAACTGGAAGTTAAAATGTGTTTAAATATTAGGGTTACTTTTGAGAAAAAATTATATTAACTTCTGAACAATATGTGCAAGATCAAACCGCCATGCTATTGTTCTGAAGAAACAGTTCATTGAAATGCAAAGCTAAGTAACTCAAATAAGGTAGCCCGTGTGAGCTATAAACAGGTCATAAATTGCGGCCATTAAATTAGTATTCTAATAATAATATGCTAACAAATGCAAAGTAGTAAAAGTCTTTTTAGCAGCTGATAAGCACCGAACTAAAATAAACGTTATCAACATGATTGCAGCAATGAAATTCTTGAAAAAATTTGAATACTCTTTCACGAAGCGAAATATGGTCTTTAAAACCAAACATTCAGCTGAACATTGCTCATATAGTAACGACCAATAAATTTCTTCCACGTTCTTTCAAACGGGTTTTTGTCTTATGTTACTATACGATGATGCTCAGCGTAAATTTATTATCCTTTCACTGCAGATATAAAGTACTTTACAAAATAAAATATTATCGCCGAACTAGAAGAAGAAAATTTTTGTAATGAAGCTCACAGAATAAGTAAACAAGACTTCCCCATTTATGACTCTCTTAAAAGGCAATAAAACTATTTATTGTTTTACTGACTTTTAGTTTTTACGGGTATGTAATGGTAGAACTTTTGAATACCGCTTATAACAAGCATCCTACGAACGAAAAGGACTAATCATGTAAATCTAATTTTTATGACTTTATTTAAAGATCAAAAGGATTATGTAATAGTTTTATACATAAAAATCAAAGGATTATTACAATATCTTATAACACTCAACAAAGTAAACCAATGTTTTTATTATTATTATTATTATTATTATCATTATGAATTAAGCCTGTTTTAATGACAGTATAGTAAAAATTTCAGTACGATCTTTTTTAATATTTTAAGTAATCAAAGTATAATTTTTAATGCAATAAAAAGTTAGTGTATTCAGCACATAACTTTCAGTACCTAATCATCCTATTGTAAATGTTGCTGTTATTGAACATAAAAACCACTTAATTTTTTTCCTTAAAATAAACGCTTCGCCTAATTGTAGTGATGATATCATAAATTTAATAAAAATCGTCCATGGCTACCAAAGACAATCTTTTCCAAGTGGTTGTTTTGTTTTAAATAAATGATTAAATTTTTTAAAAAATTCGACTCATAATTGAGAGTGCCAGTGTTTTATCGTAGAGCCAACAATAATATTGTTAGCAATTTTGTACATATGTGGATAATTTTGGTGAAATTTATGTGAAATTGTAGCATTTTTCTGTAAAATGTAACATGAAAAGCTCTAGAGAAACGGTGCTCTACCGAAAAAATAAGAATACGGGAGCAAGTCTATTTAACATTGAGTAAATATCTATCTCGCTCTTTTGGCGAAATATCGCCAAGCTCGAAAGAGTTTTGATGACTTATTTTTGTTGCTAAATTTGGCGAGAAATGGCCAAAAAATGAGAATCTTTCCGACCGTTTGGCGACATTTTGGTCCGATCCCTGTGTAACTGAAATGGGTACTGTAATAAAATAGCTGTAAATGATTTCATATGCAACTGTAACCGTATCCGGCCCCCATATGCCTTCCAGTAATTTTCAGAACTACTGAAAATTTCTCGGCTACCGGAGGAAAACTATATAAGACCGGGGAGAGTATCTGTATCTCAGCTATCAGTTGTTTAGTTCAGGGTAAGTTCGGAGTATTGAGATATTTCTGTGTGAACATCCTCTTCAGATGCGCTTAGCATTGCGTTGTGTTTAACGTTCTTAGAAGTTTGACGCGCAACTAACGATACTGTGAAGAACTGTACTGCTGTTTCTTTTGGTTAAATAAATTTTTTTATCAAGCTATCATCGGTTGTGTGCGCATTCAATCTACTACGAACCCGTATGCTCGCAACAGTGTATCAGTGCATGTTGTTAGAAAGATGAGTTTATGTGTTAACTGTTTTCAGTTCGAGAATATCACGTCTCTCTCTCTCTCTATATATATATATATATATATATTTATGTTTCCATTTGAGAGAAATATTTTCGTAAGTTTTGTATGAAAGCGGCTTAGTGAAATATTAAATGCGTTGTCACATCTTGAATGATTACATCTTTCCTTTATAAAATAAAGTTCTTTGCTACTCTGGATGAAATAATGCCATTAAAAAACTTTTTCTGCCATTTTGCTTTGCAGTTTTTAATAGCTCATTTTAAATATCGATGTTACTTCTGCAGAGCAGTTCAGAATTCATGAGACAAATTCTAGAGCTTGGTAGTATACAAGCCTTTTCTGTACAACAAAAGTTTTCTGTACCGCAAAGTATGAATACAAGTGAAGGTGTTGAAGCATAAATTCAAGAAATAAGGCATGAAAGGAAACATAAATTGTTTACTTAAAGCATCGCTGACATGTGCTGCAGCGTTTATGGAGTGACTGGCTTGCATACTTGCCTGTAAAGAGCAGTAAGTGGCTTACCTGACATCTTTGAAACTCTACGCCAGTCACTCAATCGATGCTCCTAAGCATGCATTTCTATTAGTCGACTGAAGTTGAGCAATAATTGTAAATATTGCTATAAATGAACACTGATTAGCTATGCTGTGAGCAAATAATTTATATTTCTTTTCATGTCTGTCTTGTGTTTATGCCTCAACACGTCACTTGCGCCCATATATTCCTATGCAAAAAATGTTCTGTAGCAACGAAGAAGATACCTTCAAAGCTCATGCAAGAGAGCAGTCCTTTGAAACTTAATTTTTCCTTCCGTTTTATCCCACATATGGCCATCCTGCACAACAGCGACTGCATTCGTGGATGACATTGCATTTATTGACAATGGTCGCACTTGTGACAAAAAGAATAGCCAAGAAACCATATATATCTTTAACATTCTTTGTAAAGAATTAAAATTAATATTTACAATAAATGAGGTAACCCAATATTTACAATATGAGTAACCCAATATTTACAATAAATGAGGAAAATATCAAAATTAGTAAAGAAATTAAATATTTAGGTGTAATAATCGACGGCAAATTTTCATTGTTTTCAAACCTTCATGAGCTGAAAAGAAAAACCTGTCTCATTGTCCCAAGATTTCGTAGAATGCTGATCTATTTACTGATGTTTAAAATTAAATTCAAACTGAGGTTTAAAACAAAAGTTTTAAAAAATTATATTTACTAACCTTATAGATAAAATTGTCACATATGTAACATCAACTTGGGCAGTTCCTATGACAGAAAAGAAAAGACTGCTTATTAATAGTGTTCAACAACCTTACTTACTTTTTTCAGAATATTATGAAAGTATAGAACTACTTGTAGCTTCGCATTGCAAATCTTACCAGGAATAATACCTCTACGTATCAAAGCACAAGTCGAAGCTACAAGAACCAAAGTCCTGCAACTTAATCTCCCGACCAGTGCCCTTGGAAACAGCTTCAGTCCACAGAACTATAAGCCCAGGAACTCTTATCTCGATTGCCACCCAGCTCAAAAAATAATTCCTACATCACGTCACTATGAAGACATTATTATGTCTGCCATCTTATAATATACCATTTACGGATGGTTCCAAAATAGAACGAAATACAAGCTGTGCATATGACCTCACGAGGCACGACAAAAATATTAAAACGTGAGAAAAACACCTGGCGAGTGAAAATAGTATATTCCAAGCAGAGTTAAATGGAATACAGAAGATACGATAATGTGCAAGAAGAGCTAGTATCAACAAATTGTCCATCCAATCAGATTGTCAAATAGAATTACATACTATTAGAAACACACAACATAATTGTTCGACAGTGAAAAAATTTGAACAGTTATTAAGAAGATGCTAACAACAGCACATTATTATTTCATAGACCAAAGGACACGAAGGAAGTAATGGAAACGAACAAGCAGATGTACTTGCGAAAGAAGCTGCATAAGACAAAGCAACAATAAACAGGGACAAATTGTACTTACCTGGGACAAGAAATCTCCTCACTTCCAAACTGCAACAAATAGCAGTGACACAGCATGGTAGTAGGAATGGGATATCAGACAAAAAAGGAAGGATGACTTAAGTTGCAATTGGTGATACTAAATGACTGATAGCTAATCTACAGTTAAACTGGATTCTATCAAGTCGTGATACTACCTACCTATTTTTACTCCAGAAGCATTCCATCAACAGATAATTACATCCGCATAATCTATTCAAATTTCAAATAACAAAATATTTTCACATTCGTCGTCCATCAAAACTAAATCAAAAATATATACCCTTCCTTATAAAAAGGAAAGAACACAGACGAAACACCATGAAAACAAAAAATATGAAAACAAATATAAACACCGATTTATATCATCCCTGATGATGAGTTTTTCCCTCTGAGGAATATTATGTCATCAGTTTTATTCTCTGTCATATCTCTTGCGCGCATAAAGCCCACATTAAATCCTTAATCTCCAGTTACGAGATCCCTTAAAGCTACATTCAATGCGAGCATTCACCATACCAAGCATTGCATTGTCAATGTACACTTAGAGGAAAAAAAGGGACAGTTCTATATCTCCCGCTCTGCTGGGCCGATTGACGAAATTCAACTTGCGTCTTTCATGTATCGAAAGCGCGACTTAGGATATGTATTAGATTTATATATAGAATTGTTCTAATATAGGTATTTTGACAGAAAATCGGACTTTTTCTGAAATGACATGACAATTTTTTTTCTGTATTTGGATTCTACGAATCCAATTATGCCAAACTGCCAATTTTTGTAAAAATCGCAAGCGTAGTTTTAAAAAAATTATCTCTCAAAATTTAAGCTCCTCAATGTTAATTGAATTTATCATATATGTATTAATACCTCTTTTTTTTACTAAATTTATTTGATTCTTTCTTTCATATTTCGAAATTTATGTTCATTCCAAATAAAATTCCGGAATTTTTCAAAAAACGATTTGAATTATAACCCATATAATTTTTGTCATCATCTTAAAGTAGATGTATTTCTAAGCACACCTGCAAAAAATTAAGAGATTTTTATTCGAAATTTCCTAAGATATACGTGAATTTACATTTTTGCACGTTTTGAAATTCAGCGTATTTGTTATGAACAGTAATAACGAAAATATGGTTTAAGCATTCTGTTAAAATTATTTGAAAGTATGAACGATGACGTTTTCCCGCTCATGGACAATGAAAAAAAGAAAAGGAAAATAGGTTGCTATAAATTAAAAAGTTCGCCAAGTGAATTTTTGTTGGCGAAAACTGAAAAAAAATCCGCCAAGATACATTTTTAAATTTCTCCATAAATTTCTCACCAAAAATTACAAAATTTAATATCTAGGCTTAATTTGAGTCGTAGAATAGAAATATGGGAAAAAAATTGGCATGTCATTTCAGAATAAGTCTGATTTTGTGTCAAAATACCTATGCTAGAAGAATGCTATATACTGTAAATCTAATATATATCTCAAATAGCGCTTTCGAAACATGAAAAACGCAGTTTGAATTTCGTCAATCAGCCCAATGGAACGAGAGTATAGAACTGTCCCCCCCCCCTTTTTTTTTTTTTGGTGTGTGTGTGTCGCAGTGTTTTTAGATGATTACAAACTGACTGATATATTCTTCTGACACACGAAGAGAATTTTTTATCATATATTTAAGGATCTTAATAAAAGAAATACTAATAAATATATGCACATTCAATTAACATGGAGGAGCTAAACTTTTGAGAGCTAAATTTTTAAAAACTACTCGTACAAATTTTACAAAACTTAATGGCAAAGAAATATTACAAAACTTGCCATAATTTCAGTCGTAGAATCGAAATCTGGAGATCCGCTTTTGTGTCAAAATACCTATATTAGAACAATGTTATATGCATCTAATACATATCCTAAGTCGCGCTTTCGAGACATAAAAAACGCAATTTGAATTTCGTCAATCGGCCGAGTATAACGGGATATGTAGAACTTTTTTTTCCGCATTGTACACCTTGCTCATAAAAAAGGGATGGCTCTATGTCTCCTGTTCTACTGGGCCAACTGACGAAATTTAACTTGCTTTTTTCCTGTCTTGACACTGCGATTTAGGATATTTTATATCAGATTTATATGTGGCATTATTCCGACATCGATATTCTGACACAAAATCGGACTTTTTCTAAAATGACATATCGATTTTTTTCCATGTTTCTATTCTACGATTAATATATTTTGTTTTTATGTGTTTTCCCTTATCGTGAAGTGAGAACTAAACTGACTGAGAGAGAAATATATCTTTAATGATATTCAAAGAAATAAGTTTAAATGAAATGCAGCAAAAATTGTGCATAATTTAATAGGCCATACAAAGGAAGACATGCGGTGTCCGCATCAGATTTTTATTAAAATGTCATTGCTAAGTTATTAATATATTTTTCTAAGGTGACTCTACTTCTTTGTGCCTTAATCACAACCTGAAACAGGAAATACCAATAAATCTAAACAGACGCATCTCTGTGACCATTTAGCTTGCGACGATCATAAAAAAGAAAACGTGAATAGTTTTGAAAGTAGGCAAAATTCAACATTAGATTAAGATGGGCTTCATCGAAAATTCCTTTGTATTTCTAGAGAATCTGACGTACAATGGACTGTTCCATCTGTTATTCTTACTATTATTATTCTTCGTGGCGTTCTTCTCTTGTTTTAGTAATCAGTGAATGTATTGAAAGATAAACAGCAAAATATTTTATTAAAAAAGTTGGGGTAGAATTAAAATAATTCAGAGTTTCACTTCTTTATCATTTATGTCCCAAGGTCACTGAGATCAGCATTCTAAGCAGACATCCAGTTCTTTGCGTTATCACTTTATTTTATGTCGTAGATGCGGAGAATTTTCCCTAAAGGTTTGCAGATGCCAAGGATTTTGAATGAAGGCAACTAAATCAATATGAGGTGGCGATGAATTTCGGGAATAATATCTTATGAAATGCCACTTTTCAGAAGCGAAAAAACATTTCTTACTAGTTCCCTGTTTAATTTTATTAACTACCTAAACAATAAGTAAATGCATTACATCTTATTAAAAAAATATTGAAAACTCCTTTTTAGATTTTGTATCCGATACCATGAAGCGAGAAAAAGAATTAATATAAAAGTAAAAAGATAAAAAGTAATAAATAAGGTAACCCTTTAATTCTTGATTTTAAATTGACTACTTCTCTTTCCTGGAATCTAAAGTGCGTCATATCGGAAAACTAATCTGCCTTATGTCATCTTTAACTCTTCAATACCGTAAGCTCTTTCTTGTCCAATCGTATTCCAAAATTTTAAGGAAGAACTCAACTTTATAAGTATCCCAGCTACTGAAGACGCACTTACTTTTTCTACTCTCTCTTGCCTGCTAGTGCGTATTTCCTTGCTTCGCTGTATCGGCTGTTATCTGGAAATGTGATAAGTTGCGTATATAATTATGGAAGCTTGTCGCACCCGAAGTGATTTGCGAACATGTTTATATCTAACAGGAATGTCTACAAATAATTTATTTCCTTTTTTTTGTGAAGTCTGTCTTATGTCAACTTGTGAATTTACACTTTAAAGCCTTTACGGGTATTTCCAGAGAAAACATCTCTTCATTAACAGCCATCTTCTAATCCTCAAGTCATCATCTAAAAAATTATTACATACATATGACTAGGATAAAAAATACGTAAAATAGAATTCTAACCTTAATTTGCATTCACTATTGCTCCTTACAGTGTTTCTGTGCTTTTAACTGCTCTCATTTAACCGCGATTCTAATTTAACTGCAAGCATCACCCCGGTATTACTTCAATAAATAGGGAGCTGACAGTGTTTTATTGAGTCTGAATTATTACGCGGAAAGTACCGCGCTCTTTTTTCTTAGGGAGGAAATATATACAAATGAGGCAGCACAAAAATATAAGAAATTTCAAACCGGACTTTTCAAGCACTATTTTATTAACTTACTAGCCGCTGCGCGGCCAGCCTTCGTCTGGTTTTTAAGTGTACCAGAAAAATGCCTAAAGAGAACACCAAACGTTAAATTTGAAAACTGCACAGAATTTTACTCTGCAGAACAAATATCGAAAAAGAAATAAACAACAACGGAAAAAAAATTCAGTTAAAAATGCATTACATATAAAAAGCATACAACGAATAAGCAATATCCCTTAATACAAATATTAATTATCCTAATAAATAAATTAACCAACTTCCCTTTGCAAAATCTTAAGAACTGAAATGGTATAAACAGATTAAGAACTTAAACAGATTAAAAAATATCATGCAAAACTTTTTTATAATTAAAATTATATATAATTAAAACATAATATTACAATGAAATAAGCAATATCCCTTGATACAAATGTTAATTATCCTAATAAAGTAATTAAACAATTTACCGTTGCAAAAAGAAACAACTTTTTAATTTCTTAAACTTTTCAGTCTCTTAAAAACAGTAACATAAGAAATACGATGAAAAATTGTTGCCAAACCGAAATTTTTAAAAGAATGAAACTATTCAAAATGATGCAATTTCATCAAAAATCTATCAACAACAATAAGAAAGGAAAATTGTTGCCAAAACTACATTTTAAAATATCTGAGATGTGAGAAGTGTATTCGGAAGCTTCATTTAAAAAATTTTAAAAAAATACAAAATATTATTATTTTTCCAAAATTCTTTTTTTAAAAGGAGTCGAAAGGATTAAAGTTCAACGTGTCCAAAAATCAAAGGAAAATAAACAGCACATTTTTTAAAATAAGTTTTTTTAAAAAAAATTCCGCTGAAAAGGTGTTAAGCTCACCTTCCTAAATAAATTCGTATTTAATCGATTTATTGAAATACGAAATTTATTTTAAGTTCATAAAATAGCTAAGTGTCTACGCTTCACGACGATGTAAAAATGAAATGTATAGAGTGAAATCTCGCTTTCCTGTAGCCCATTATGTCTCAAAATGACGCGATTTGGTCACAAAACATAAAATAAAAAAAATTCGAATTCGAATTTCGAAAAAATCGCCTCGAGGTGCACTGGCTTTTGTGCAGATACACCTATGTACTAAATTTCGTGGCCCTGGATCTATTAGCTTACTCGCAACACGAACAAAAGACACACACACACACAGTTGTTTATTATATTATCTTTGTATTTATCATCTTTGTTTTATTATATGTAGAGAAGATAAGGTATTGTCTCCCTCCTTTTTGCATGCCTTCGTTGTGTAACGGTAGCAACTCAGCGCATAATCAAGAGGTCCAGGTTCAAGTACCGGCGAGGGCATTGCTCATTTTCCACGTTTCCAGCATCAGAAATCCTAATAACCCCACAAACTTTGACTTTTTACTTACATTCCCATAGTTGGAAAATTCTTTTTTTTTAATGTCATTAGGATTATTTCTAGAGCTATCGAGGTACTGCTTGGCAGTCTCCACAGAAGTGAACTCCAGGCCAGCGAATTTTGAATTGACCTGAAGAGATAAAAATCCGAAGAGAAAAGGTTTGGTGAATATGGGGGAACATCCCAGGGATACTGGGTTAGTCTGTCTGACGTTCATCGAAATGTACAGTCCAGCACTGTCTTAATGGAAGACAACTGATCAGTTCTGGGCACTTTACTTCGATTTCTTCTTTCATAATGACGTTTAGCCTCGAAAGCCGTACTATCTATCACTCAAATATTCAGACTGGTGTAGATGGAGAGACAATCTATTAACTATTATTATATCATACACTTTTCCTAACACAGATAAAAGGCAGATGGAATGGTAGGAGTTAGGACTTTGTGGATTTTTATTGCGTTTGAGGAAAAGAATAACTTAGCCTATTTAAAACATACTGGGAAAGATTTTATAATGCAGCAGCTTGTTGAAAAATTTCAGAAAGTATGTGGTTTGCTGTGGTAAATCTTTTTAAATATGACGTTGCCGATCCCATCTCGCTTCGAGCTTTTTCTTTAGCCATCTGTTGGAAGACGAGATGAATTTCTTCTGCTGTGAAAGCAGGTCAACAGACATTGTTGGGAATGGAATTGTTCTGTATGGAATTATGCAATGGCGTCTCCAACTTGGGACTGTCATTTGGCAATGCTGCATCCAGTATTGTATTAAGCTTGTGTTCTCTGCTACTGTTTGTGATTTGTTCAAGTTTCAAGTGAAAGTGGCGTGGTCTATATATTTTGTTAGTCACTATTTTGTGCAAAATGGCATGCGATTCTATAGTCTGGATACAAAATTCTTTCCACCTTTCTTCTTTGACTCTTACAAACATACATTTATAAACGACACGTTTTTTCCTTAATTTCTGAAGAATGAATTGACATACAGCGTCCTCTGTCCCTGATTTTAGTTTTCATTTTATGGGCTTGTATTTGTATTGCTGACTACGGGAATCTGTTTTCCATCAGACTGTAGTAGTTAATTTTTTATACTTTCTCTGCGGGAGGATATTATCACATACTTATGCTGCGTACTTTGTTGACAAAAGATGCTGTGTCAAATCGTTTGTCCTACACAAAGCGTTACGTTTTTGGGATGCACCACTCCCTTCTCGATGTTACTAACGGAAGTTTTTTTGGCTTACTCACATGATCTTTTTCTTGTAACGTTATCGCTAAGCATCCACGTCTCGTCTCCAATAAGGATGCCGTTTAAAAAAAGCTTCTTCATTTCTTTTCAGCAAAAAACAACATGCTGAAACTCGAACAAGCATATTCTGTTGTGTTAAATATGAGGTACTCAAACATCGTTGCACCGTACATACACAGACTTCTTCAAATGATCATGTACTGCATGTTTTAGAATGTTTAATTAGTCTGAGAGTTCCTGAACTGTATAACGGGAGTTTTCAGCAATAGTTTCTTACAATAGGCCCTTGTTTACTGAGGATGGTATCCGCTCTTATAAAAGGGCCGTTCTTTCCTTAATTTCTGAAGAACGAATTGGCGTATAGCATCCTCTGTCGCGGTTATTAGTTTTCGTCTTATAGGCTTGCATTTCTGCTGCTCATCTCAAACTACCTTCAAACTGTTAATTCACTAGCAACACTTTCTCCCTGTACAGCACACGTTTTACGAAGATTCTCACTAGCATATTTTTCTTTTTAAAACAAAATAACAACCAAAATGAACTCCTAGGTTCTCCGCACTTCGCACTGCAACAAAACAAAATTTATGTCGCAACATATGTTAAAATTATACAGCACTAACAGAAAAGACCATATTTAAATATTTCCTAGCACTCCCTTATCAGCAGTAACAAAATAATAAGAAAATGCGATTCGATTTGAAAAACCGCGGAACGTCCAAAATGATTTCGTCCATAGACAGATAAGCCTCAGAATCCTTCAAGCCTCCTCTCGGTTGCTTTTGTTTTAGCATTTTGGGCCAATGAGGTAATGTGTTATCTCCTTTAGATAGGGAGTATTGCCACTTTGCGTAAGTGCATGTCACCATGACAATGAATGAGAATGATGAAATGAATGAAATGAAAATGATGATGTCTCCTCTTGAGAAGAAAATTGATGCTCTTCATAGATTTGCTTGGGCAATAGTGTCACCTTAATGGGAGCACAGTTCTTCCATGTCTGTAGTTGTTCCCAACGACGTGGAAGAATTAAAAACAAAACAGGAAAGTTTTCTACTTTGTTCTACCTTCTATACAATTTACACAATTTCCTCGAACTGAATAGTGAAGCGAGTATGTTCGGGATAACATACGCATTTAAACTATGAACTATTAATTCTTAAAAATGTATCGTTGTAGAATATAGTAAGACAGGTATGGATTTAAACTATTTAAATAATAATATTTGTTCTTAACCTTCGAAGATCGATTAAGGTGAAAAGCGAAACCCACTTCATAAAATCCTGTTGATGACGAGAGCTATCGACGAGCTCATTGTAGTTCGGGAATCATTGCAGGTATTAGTTTGGAGGCTGGGAACGTAAAAAACCAGTTGTTCTCTCGCCGAGATCTGAACCACGTATCTTCAAATTAGCTAGCTGGATGTATTATCCATTTAGGCTACAAGATAGAGCAGCAAAAAGAGGGGGGACGGACACCAGAATTTTACCGTTGGTTAAACATTGATTTTTTTTTCTTCAAAATGAAGCATCTGACCTTTGTCAATAATGCCGTCAAGTTATCAAAAATTATTGTACTTTTTTTAATGTCTCTGAATTGTATTGGGCTGCCCATCAAAGACTAATGGCGGCCCTGCCTAGGTTTGGCATGGAATTAAAAAAAAAAAATAAAACAAACAAAAAATCTGAAACCTTTTTCAGATTTTACATTACGCCCAAAGGCGCGTTTTTTAACGTTTTGTGTGTTACCTTTAGTTATTGAATATCATGTTCTTCGCACTAAACCATAAAATTCAGTTTAAAATTTTAAAATGAGCATATTTTTAGAATTTTCGATACACAGTTTTGTGCGCTGGATATAAAAAGGTTTTTCCCCCTCAGAGTATTGCCGTTGCTCGCTTTTAAATCGTTGAGTTTGGTCATCAAAAATTCTTTAAAGTTTTACAAAATATCAAATAGATAATAAAACAAATTCCAGATTCGGGCTTCAAGACGCGCATATTCGGGTGGAAACATACGTTATTCAAAATTGGATGGCTCTAGGTAACCGTTGTTTTATCACATTTGGAGATATATACATACATTTATGCAGATTGTTCCTTATTTAATTTCTTTAAATATAAAACAAGGCTCTAATACTTATTGGCAACAATTTGAAAAGAGAACCGACATTTGTAGAGAATCAACGAAAAATGCCAAAATGAATTTATAGGCCTTCTGGGCTAACGCCCTTTAGGCTAAAAAAAAAAACTTTGGAACTTTTACAACCAAGGATTTTTGTGATTCTCGCGGTAATAATATAGGTAAAGGAAGATCTGGGCAGAATTTCACCACTAGTCGCACAGATATGATCTCACCCCACTAACTGTACAGTTCCGCCCCAATTTTGATAGAGTGCACTCCGAGAGGCGAATCGGAGGGTCATTTATACTTTCTCCAAACTCTCGATAGGACTTTCGGCTAGCCAGTATTTTAGGTGCCTCTATACCACACAGACATTTTACGATTACAAACCTCCAAGGCTTCTTGGAAATTCTAACACAGAGATTACGCCTTTAACTACTGCATATCACTGTGCTGTGTACGTATCGATCTGGGTGGTAACCGTTTACACTTCAAGACGCGCTAGAGAGACTGCAGTAATTCTTTATATTCTAATTTATATATATCCTAAGCTGCTGAATTCTTTTTAATGATATTGGTTTCTAATTACGGAAAGCGCTTACGACGATACGATAATTAATGCTTAAAACCTCTTTATTAGATCTAAACACTGTCAGTAAAAGAAATAAATAATATGAAACAAGGAATTTTGTGCCAACCAAAACGTTTGTGAAAATTACATATAACACTTTTACACAGTATAGCCTATATATCAAAGTCTGCAATGACACGCGACGGAAGACTGGGAAAAAAATACCATATTCTTTACCTGTCCTCACTTTCAACGGGAAATAAGAATTCTTCTCTATGGTTACATCTTTCATCCTGTAATTAGTTCTTAGGCGACAATTGATGGCATACGAATGTGACAGGTTGCAAAGATTTCTCAAATTCAAGGACAAGCGATTTACAATTAGCATTCCTGAAAATCGGTTCACCGTTCTTGCTTTCATTCTGATCTTCATTTAATTCTATCAATTATTTCCAATCTTTATGCCATCTATCTAGATAGCATAAAATCATTATCATACGAGCATATTTCTCTATAAGGTTAACTAGAAGCTGTGAGAATTATCTTAGTGGGTTCTAGATTGTACTCTTCATTGCGAAGTGTATTATCAGAATAATTGCAAGAATCATTTCTTTGATTAATGGATGAGTAGCGTAAGAAAAGAAACATAAAGCATACTGTTAACTATCATTTTCGTCACTTGCATCCTAAAGAAAATGAGATTTATCACTTAGGACGGATGTCTCATCTGCATCAAGAGCGTGGCTTTGCGTCATATATAATACAGCGAATAGTAAAAAAAATTTCACAAATGATCTATTCCAATTTATTTGTTCTTTGAGAATTAAAAAAGAAGGGTGTGTTAGCACGAATGGGCTATTAGTCTCGAAAAGGGACTTTGCGTCGTCCAGTATAAATGGCTCTATCACATTTCAAAAAGTTGCCACCAAATATTATTTCTCTGTATTATTTTTAAAGAAATGAAACAATGAAGAATCTGTTTGTATGTATATATCTTCCTCGCACCGTAAAAAACGACGCTACTTAAGCTATCAGATTTTGAAAAACGTATAGTCCTCCACCTCCACCAGAACATGTGCCCCTGGATGCCCAAATTGTGAATTTCAAATTTTATACTTCATACTTTGTAACATTTAATGAATTTTTGATTCATAAACTCAACGATTTGAAAGTAGGGCGTAGCAACACTATGTGGAATGAAACATTCTGATCCCTAGCGCGTGAGACTGTCTATCGGAAATTCTAAAATATGTTGCTTTTAAATATTTTGTGATTTTGCAGCTGAATTGAAATTTATGTAGTGTTAAGTGCGAAGAACATTACATTTAATAAATAAAGTTAGCTCAAAATGTATCATAAAACATTTTGCAAGCCATCTATTATGCTATTAAGAAAACTGAATACTGCTATGATAAACTGAGAAAAAACTGAAAAATTTATAAAAATGTTTAACACTGCATCAAGAATTCTAAATATATGTTATAAGGTATTTATGCCGCTTTCTCAACATTCCTTCGGGGTGTAGTGGTCAGCACGTTTGGCGCGTATCCCAGAGGTCCGTGGTTCGAACCCCGGAGAGGGCATTGCTCTTTTTTACCTCTCTCCTGCTTTTTTTTTTAAAAAAAAAGCCTAATGTCTGTAAAATGTTGTTTTTAAATTTTTTCGAATTTTGCTATTGAATTTGTATATGGCGCAAATGCGAAGGACACGACTTATATTCGTGCCAACTGATATTATTACTTCTTGTACAAAGTAAAGGAAGTATTGTAATCACGAAAACTTCCGGTATCATATTTCAACGAAAATATACATTTTGACCGCTCTCGAATCCGTTTGAACGATTTTTTTCGCTTGACACCTGTACGTACGGACAGGGTAAAGGACAGTTGTTTTCCAAAACTGATAGTAAAATGGATTTAAAATAAATTCAGAACGGTTTTTTTAGCGAAGTATGTATGTTTGTACATACGTATAAATGTATCCCGTATAAATCAAAAGCGATCTGCCGTAGACTTTGAAATTCTTGAAATTTTGTATGCAAGATTACTATAACTGTTCACATCACCTTTTTGAAGTAATCTGCTACAATATACATGTGTATATACATATATATACATTCACTCTGTTACCCGGTTCGGTGAGCTCTATTTTTTATTCTTATATATTGGTAAATTGTATTTTTTTTCGCTTTAATTGAGATTACATTATGTTGTCCTTATTTTCCGGCTCAAACTTTTATTTCTTTGGTTAATCTGCATGCATTAGTTTCAGAATTATCAGCAATTTAAAAGTGGCGCTAGCCCTAATGAGGTGGCTGTTTGCTTACATTTGAAACATTAGTAGAATAGAGAATTTTGGTGCATCAACTTTAGTGTCTTTTGGCACATTGGGCCCAAAATTCAACTTTAAATTTTCGTTCTATCTGTTGCTTGTTTATCAGTAGATTCTCTAATTTTAATTGCAAAAATTGCATTTTTCACTGTTTCTAAATGTATCTTAAGAGTCATTATTCCTCTAAGATGACTAAAATTACTGAATACCCTCTCTTTTTTCGCACATGAATGTCATTACAGGTTAATGTACTAATTCTGCTTCATATTCTAGCTAAAATGATTATATTTTTTGAGACCTCTCCTTTTTCTTGCAAGAAAGTTTCTTAACACTTAAACTTTTAAACATTCCACTTCAGAATGCAAGATCAAATGACTGAAATTTTTTTAAAGCAATTCCTTTTATTGTTGGTAAAAGTTTTAATCGTTAAATTTACTACTTTTATTGTTGGTAAAAGTTTTAATCGTTAAATTTACTAACTCCATGGTATATTGCTAGCCGAAAAGGCTAAAATTATTGAATCCCATCATTTTCTTTCAGACAACCAAACTCGTAATTTGCTAACTTATTAATTATACTTCATACTGCTAGCGAAAATGCCTAAAATTGTTGAAAATCTCTTTTTTCTTGCAGACAAGTATTTTAGACCAATATTTGATCCATCGAAAGAGAATATTACCATATGCATTCGTATGAAATTTTTAAAAAAATACTGAGTAAAAAATTTAAATAATTATCAGATTCAGCATAGTGAGCCACATTCAGCGCATTGCACGCCTGAAGTTCAACCATAAACTAATATATTTGTCTCACTCAACAAGTTCGTCCGAATGTCACTAACAAGGTGTGCCAATGTCTAGACTATGTGAGGTCCGTGAACTTCAGCTTTCATCACCTATAAATAAATCACAAATAAATTATAAGAAATAATCTAATTATAAATTATATCATTTCGATCTATGTCATCTAAATTGAGTCACACTTTCAAGAACCAAAGAAGTGACCCGTCAGTGTATTTCACACGAATTAGTAATTATCTTAACTGGCAGTCCAAAACCTGTGCTTTTAATTTAAGAAAAAAATTATGATGGCTGTCAATTAAAGTTTCAGCAGAATGTTTTAAATGCTCTTCTCATTCCATCCTATTTACATATTTAAATGAAGTAAAAATGAAAAATACTCTCTCATATGCAAGGTAATCTAATTAGTAAATAATTTTCTTGCTTTATATTCGGCTATACAGGTTGAAAATCCCTGCATCTAATTCAGGACGGTATCTGAAACGGTTGTGTATTTAATATTAGGAATTATCGCATCCCCCATGCATGCTGTCAGGATGCATACAGTAGGTTTCTCCTATTTCCCAACACAAATAAATAAATAACTAAGCAAAAATAACATTGCCTACATTGAGCCCAGATAAAATTGTCACAGTGGTAGTTTGGCCCATGCACGAATCCCGAAAAATAATCTGGCTGCAAGAGAGTTGCGATTTTTATCATGTGTAACATTGATACGAGCTAGTTTACCTTATAATATTCTCCACAAAAGCATTTGGTGGGTAGTATTGTGTGCACAACCATAATCTACTAAAAAAATAAAGTGACATAACTTGAGCTTCGACGACTGAATTTTGTGCCTCAATTCAATCGCCTTTTAAATGGAGAAGAACATATAAGGAATTATCGCATTCCTTCATGAGTACTTTTATAATGTAAGTGATCAGAACTAGCTATCAGACCGAAAATTCATAGTTCAAATCACGGCGAAGGCATATCTAAACCAACAGCCTTTACGAACCTTCCACTTTTTTAAATCAGGTAGGGTGTTGAGTTACATAAACAAGGTTATTCTCCGCTTTAGGTCCTTTTGCTTGCCTTTTACGAAAGATTTGTATTACAATTTTCTTCACTCATTGAAAGAAGTCCAGTGAAGATTTTCGCTGTCATGAAAAAATAAAAAGCAAATATAGCATCTAGTTTTTAATTTTTAAATGCACATATTTTAAGGACAATGAGTGATATGTTTGAACGCTTACAAAAGACTGTTCTACTCTTTTACCCCTAAAACAGTTGCATGCAAGCATTAAAGCATACTGATATATTTTAAAATATCTGTATCAGCCACAAGAAAGGATATCCGCTATCTACTCAGACAAACGTAGAAAATGCAAGAATTAGTGACCTGCGGGGTTGGTGAATTCAAACTGTGGTCTGACGATCAGATGACCATCTCATTTGTTTCTGTATCCGAACCTATTATACATTAAACACCAGCCTAACCTTATATCCACCCTAGCGTTTAATCAATTTTACTCGGCGCTATACTGGTTAGAGGAGCGTACTGCGGTACCGAAGGGCCCGGGTTCAAATCCCGGAGAAGACATAAATGTTTGTAAAAGCATAGTGTTTTTTTGGCATGAGGACGCTCTAAATACATGGCGAGTCGAAATTTCTCTTCTATGGTTTGGAGGTAGGAGAGAGAAATGTGAGCTAAAAAACCCCCCTTTTCCTCAAAATTAAGATGAAAGTAGAAGTTCAGCTTCCTTGAAGCTCTGCCAACCATTCTTCCATAAATTTCATGGACAAGACAGCAACAACATCAACAGCACTATTTATCAGCCTTTTCAATGTGCTTTCTTCTCGATTCTGGTATATGAAATTATATTGAGATTTGTTGTTTTTTATTTAGCCTCTCTTTTTACTTTTACTTAGATATTTATGTTAATATAAGTTTTACCGGCCTCTTGCTATGATTGAGATGCTCATTTTTCAACGTCTGACAGTTAAAAAGTTTGACTCTACGTAAAGTTAAGACGATTTTTTGAATTTTGCTAAAAAGTAAGTTTTAAGGTTTTGCGCTGACATGTTTCTTCATACACTGCTCGACATTGAAAATGCAACACCAAGAAGGAGTGGTCAGAAATTTATGCAAATTTTTTAGTAGACGCACGTCACTGAGTTATGCGAATGATCAGCTCTCCGACGCGCGTGAAGTAAGACATAAGGGAAGGAACGTGCAGAATGGGCAATATTAGTGTCATTATTTCTGCTAGACGAGTTATCGAAGAAAGTTGGTTTTTGTCCCGGAGGATACGTGTAATAGGAGAGAATGCCAGGCCGCCGTCAACGAAGGCACTTCCAGCAGATAGACGATTTTACGAGGGGTATGGTGATCGGACTGAGAAGGGCGAGTTGGTCCTTACGTCAAATCGCAGCTGATACCCACATGGATGAGAGCACGGTGCATCGGCTATGGCGAACATGGTTGAAACAAGAAAATGTGGGAAGAAGGTGGGGTGCAGGTGCAGCCAGAGTGACGTCAGCACGCGTGGATCGACGCATCCGCCGACAAGCTGTAGCGGTCCCGCAAGTCACTTGTACCCCGATTCTGCAGCATGTGCAAGATACCCTGGATGTTCCCGTGTCGACGAGAACCTTTTCCCGTCAATTGGTTGAATGTGGCCTCCACTCACGGCGTCCGTTAGGAAGACTGCCATTGACCCCACAGCAAAGACGCCAACGTTTAGAATGGTGCCGGACAGGAGCGATGTGGATGACAGAATGGCGAAACGCTGTGTTGTCACATGAGTCCCGCTTCTGTTTATCCAGTGAAAGTCACCGCATACGTGTGTGGCTTCGACGTGGAGACAGATCTAATCCGGCAGTAACTGTGGAACGCCTCGCCGCGCGACAACGTAACATAATGGTTTGGGACGCTATTGCCTACGATTCCAGGTCACCTCTAGTTCGTATTCAGGGCACTATGACGGCCTAAAGTTACTTGATAATGTATTGCGACCGGTGGCAATTCGCTACCTTCAGGGGCTGGCTAATGCAATTTTTCAGTAGGATAACGCCCGACCACACAGTGCTCGCATCTGCCAACATGCTCTGCAAGGTATACATATGCTTCCCTGGCCACCGTACTCACCCGACGTGTTACCAATCGAGCATGTGTGGGAAACTGATTGGACACCGTTTGCAGACTCTGCCCCTGCCTCTTTCAGAAGATGAACTTGGTAAATGGTTGAAAGAGAATAGAGAGCCATCCCTCAGGACCCCATCCGCACTCTTATTGACTCTATGCCTAGACGTGTTTCTTCGCGCATCGCTGTCCGCGGTGGTCCTACATCCTACTGAGCCGACGCCGTTCTCGCTCTATATTCTGACTATCATTTTGAAATAAAGATCACTTATTGCTGCTTGCTGTCTCTGTCTTCTTTCCAAATTTCATCACTTTCTGACCACTCCTTCCTGGTGTTGCATTTTCAGTGTCGAGCAGTGTAGTTTCTGTCTCAAAAACCAAGTCCAGTTAAGAAGTTTCATACAAATCCCAAGCTTTCAAGAGGTTCTTCCGCCGCGCCGGATAACCAAGACTATTTTTATTGGACTCCGAAAATCACTTTATTGCTGGACTCTGATATTACTTTTGTATCATTAAAATTTTAAATAAAAAAATGCACAAGTTCTCAGTTGTACATTATTTTAATCAGAGCACATACCCACATGGATGTGCTCTGATTAAACACACTCTCACACTCAAACAACAGTTAATTGTTGTTAATTAGTTATGCTGTAAGTTCTTTATTCTTGTATCGCGATGAGACTTGTGTGGCCTAAGATCAAGCTGCTAAGTAGAATTTAAATGTAGAGTTGCAAAGAAATAGTAGTATATTTTTCTGTTTACACAACATCGATTTGCGAAATTCTCATAGGAACACTCTGTATAAGTATAACAAAGAAAAGCTGTAATAAATAGAGACATGAATTTTGCGAGAAATAATAATGAAATTGTGCAGTAAACCTGAATAAGATACTTCAAAGAGAATTAGGATAATTCCGAATTTTAAAATGTAAAAAAATTAATTTTTTTAAATCGCGATAAAAGTATCAAATTTTGAAATATGACAATTATTTATAGATGAAGATTTAAATAAATGTTACCTTTCAACCAACTGAGAAGTAATCACGTGACGGAATGAAGACTATTCTTATTGTAGTTTAAATGAAGGCAACATATTTGTGAAAATTATTACTTCGAAATTTGTGAAGAAGAAAAAGTGTGGACACAATTTTCAGTGAAAATGGAAAATGGATCTTTTATTATAACAGCCAATCAATGTTCCTGAGAAAGGGTTTTAGAACAAGCTCCAACGTTTTTGAAATTATTTAGAAGCTTGCTGTTTGTGGATAATGAGGATACACGTACATTTATTTAAGACTTCATTAGATGCATTAATAATTTTCTTCGGTATTTTGTATTCGAAAATCTATGCCAGTTTTAGCATTTTATGCTTCATAAAGATCGTCACTTAAGTTTAGATTGTTTATATTTGTATAACATTTTATTAAACACTCTACAAGCGTTCACAAACTTATTACATACTTATCATTATGTAGTAAACTACGTATCACATATTAGTGAATTTTACCAAGGATTTATTCTAGCATGACTGATTGATACATCCGTTTGGTAGCCATTTAAGAACGAAAGTATGCGAAATAGATAAATAGAATCTAAATTATCCACATTTACATGATCTAGCAATGCACAACTATATATCTTATCAGAGCACGTAATTCTGCTTAGAGATTATGCAGCAACTCAATGATGTCATTCAGCCAGTTGAACACGTTGCTCAGATGAAAAACAAAGTAGTGATTATTCGAAATGCAGATATTCAGTGAGTTTTTAGCTAAGGCTTACGAAAAAAATCAACAAAAATTTATAAAAATCCTCGTTAATATGTATGTGCCATTGCAGTTTCCATTTCCAAAGCTAATACTCACATGCAGATGTTGTACAATAAAAGAGAATAAATGTATTCTTACCGCATATATTTATTTATTTGCACATATTTTAATTAATTTGCAGTAAATTTATTAATTAATTAAAGTAATTCTTTGCTTAATTAAAGTAATTTAAAATTCAAGAAAATTCATTTACGGTATATCTCCAAAATAAAAACAGAATTCAGTTGTTAACTTTATTCGAAATACAGCTCTGTTTGTTTCTCCTTACACCTGTAATTTCTTTCTTGTTTGCACTCTCGCCGATCTGTGGAGAAATATTTACTTTTCAACACACGAAAATTAACATATACAAATAGAGTCTTGATATTAGAATTAACAGAGCGGAGCAGAATAGAAGACATCAATAGATTATTAATTATGCCCTGCCTCTAATTTTTAGTACACCCTTATCCTAATAATCTAAAGTAAGATAATACAGAGCAGAGAGTTTCTCGAACATGCCCAAATATGAGTTGTTTAGAATAAATTTATCTTTGGTAAACTGGTAAAATAGACGAGACATAAATCCAATTAGAGTTACTTGGTTCGATCAATTTTGTTTTTTCTTGGCATTGGTTAAATAGGAACTTTTAATTCAGTGACAATTTCGATAAAAAAGATATTTAACAAGCAGTATAAATAATTTCTTATTTTTAAAGTTATAAACATCTGCTATTTAGTCATTCCATTTTGTTTTTCATTGTTTTATTAGGTTATGTCATGTTACTCACGTATTTATCATCTACGTGACTTATGATAAATGCAAATTTTATAATTCTCTAAGGTATAAGACATTTCATTTATTAACCATGTGACCTGGCAAAATGCCGTTCGATGTTCCACAAAATTTTTAGTTCTCTTTAAATAGCGTACGTAAAACTGAAAGCTCAATCAGCTCTCTCGTACATCCAACTAGTTGTTGAGAAATTTGTATTTCAACCCATCGAGGGCAGGGATAATACTTCATGTTTAGTCTTCCGAAACGCCCAATGGTCTCGGTAATAAAGAATTATCGAATTCTCTCATGCGTGCTCAGCGTACTAGTCTCTCATGCGTACTAGTCTGATGGCGTGAATGGTTAGCACATCCGTCTAGCAAATGACAAATTCGTGGTTGAAATTTCAACGAGGGCATAGTTGATTTCTTGTGCTGCTTATTCCAAAACTTGTAATATTGTCCACAAAATGATTTCTTCTGCTCGTTATTGAGCCCACATCTAATTATTTTATTCTTTCAGTTTTCCAGTTCGCTAAAACCTTAAGACATCCATTATCTTTTTCTCGTGCTGTGTATTATTAAATATCTAGAAAAGCGCATGGAGAAAGGTTTTAAATTCAAAGTAAAATAAATTGTCTAATAAGCAACACTTTCAGTTCATATCACCAAAACATGCATGTTTTTTTTGTGTATTAATTTGCCAAACTATATAATATGAAATATTTTATTTGATATTAGCTTTAAATTTGCTTGAAAATTATGTTTGCCCTGAAGATTAATTTACTAGTTGAACTAGATTTCTAGAATATTTTCTAGAATTTTTGTAATTTTCATTTCTAATTTCTTCTTTCTAGAATTTTTGAGACTAAAATTTCTAGAATATTTGAGACTAAAATTGAAGCATCATTATTCGATTTATGGATTTCTTCGCTGCTGATGAGAAAATTTGCTTTTTAAGAATAGTATTATTACTGTTATTCAGCGGGTCATCAATAGTTGCATTTTGGGAGAAATATTTTGCCCTATCTTTTCATAATGAATTTTCTTAATAAACGCGTCTTTAAATGATAATGAATAGAAATCTTTTGGTACTATTTAATTTTTTGCCATAAGCATTCAATTCTTTATTCAATTCAGTTGCCATTTCTGTAACATTCAGTTACTTGTCATTTTTCGGTGACATTTACGAGCCTTGTCTATTTTGCCGCATCTTTATACTCTGAAAAAAGACAATTTTTTCATAACCCTTAACAGCACTGACACCAATCCCTTATAACAATCTTAATACAAACAGTATAATAAATTCAATACTGCAAAATATTTAGAAGAAGCTCATTCCAAATCTGTTTTACTATTCACCTAATGTCTTGGATAATAATGCTGTTCATACAAGTAGCGGGATGTTTGCTTTATATAGTGCCTTGAGCTGAAATAAACCGACAATTATATCGCAATAATCTTGAACTAAGACATCACGCTAGTAAAGAATCACCCAAACGGTGTGACACTAAATATACATCATGTTGACATAAGATCAGGTGTTACGTATTCTGTGCGTGCTTGCAATCCATCGATGGCTTCATCTGTAAATGCGGTACTTTTGAGGCGTTTTTGTCCTTCACAATCCATTATTCGATGTTGACTTTAATGGCTTTAAATGCTAGTCGTTAGCTTCTTAAACAAGCAAAGCAGCTTCTAAAAATTCATCGGTTATTCTACTGATTAACAGTTATGGTTCCAATGTGCAGGTGCAAGAATTTGCACCGATCAATAAGCTGGCAACACCTTAGTGGACTTCGCATAGTTATCCTAACACGATTTCACGCAGTTATTTCCAGATCTTCAAATGAAAACATTTCACGTATTATTAACGCGATTTTTTAGTTTTGTTTGAATGAAGAAAGAGATGGGTGCTGTCTTGAATGATTTCCCTAGTTATTTGCAATAAGACAACCGTTAATACATTATCAAAACATAAAAACTAATTGTTGAAGCTTTCGTGACTAGAATCAGTATCAGCACATGATCTTCAGAGCTCATTTTCCACTCCTTCTTCAAGTAGACTGCCATCATTTCGGTGAAATTCTTTCGTTAACAAAATATCACTGAGACTGCTTTGATACAATTATTAGTCTTTAGTAAAGTGTTGGATAATGCAGACATACTACGTATTCTTAGCCAAATATAAGACGTCCAAATCTTTGGTATTTATCTTTGCATATTTTCAATATTTCAGTTTTAGTGTGACAAGATTATCATTGGAAAAGGAATTAATAGGCATTGAACAAAAATGAAGAGTCTTGGAGGTTTGGTCGAACTTAGATTTTCAGTTGAAATTAGGCAGAAAAGAAATTTCAGTTTAGTGTAAGTTTTAAATGAAACTCTATTGAAATCGAGCAAAAAATATGCTACTCCTGGAAAAGAAAACCTGTGACTGACTCCCTTCGAAACTGATATGTTCAAAATATGCGCCAAACTAAAGTTTATTTTATCATATTTTTTTACATAAACATGTTTCTCTTCCGAATTAATGCTTCACTTGTTAAGCAGAATCTGTTGAAATCTTAAATTTCCAAATCTGATGTTCTAGGAAACGAATAGAAATATACTAAGAAGAGTATGAAAACTAAATTCAAGTAGAAATTTTAGAATTGTCAGGAAAACAAGAGCTCAAGGAGTTTAAATGCTATCTAGTAAAACCAAATCTAATTCTTGAATTTAACTTTGATACATAATTCATAAGGCAGATTTCCTCATAATACTTAAAAAGCTCACAATTCAAGTAATGCAGATATACTACAAATCGCCAGAATTTTAGGATCTTCAGTTTTGGGATACCATAGAGCAGTAATCTTTATCGATGCAAAACTTTTGATGTAGACTACCATTTTATACTTAGTTTTGGTCTGACTGTGATGTAGACACATATACCTAAAGTACGATTAATTTCCTAAAAGGCGCAGGAGGAATTCCATACCAAAAAGGAATGCGTTTACAATCACATAAATCTAGATATAAGGAACATAAAATTATCACAAAAGAGTTGTAGAGATATTAGGTTATTTAGAAGCAGGAGACATGAAAAATGAGCAATATCCTCGTCGGGACTCGAACCACGGGCATCTCGAATAAGCGCCGAGCGTGCTGACTATTACACTATGCTAAGAACTATGCTAGGTATGCTAAGAAGGCGGGAGAAATACCTCATAGGGTACATTAAGAACGAAGTACAATACCGTTTGACTTTAAGGATAATATACAAGTTATCTAACCAGAAAACGACAATGAATGGTAAGAACGTTTCTTACGAATGGAGGATTATAAAATTCTTGATTCTAAGTTTTCGTGATGCATTCCGTAAATTAAAAAAATATATATATCAGTAAACGGATGGTAAATCGTGTGATCCCTTTTATTTTAATTGAATTTCTGGAATTAGAGAATCAGATTCCAATAGTAAGAAAATTGTCAGCAGTGTGTTAAAGATTCCGAAGACTAATTAATTTTGTCTAAAAGAGGAAAGAACTGTTTAAGTTAAACAACGACAAATGCTCTCTATTTAACTTTGAATTGAGTACTTTCAAAATGCGCTAACAAGATACAGAAACCCGGCGTTCAATTTTTTGAAGGCCGGACCACACTATCTTCTTCATTTTATTTCAAACGAAGAATGGTCCGGCCTTCAAATTTTTGAATTTGTAGCATATAGTTTACTTTCTTTGCTCTGTATTAAAATCCCTGTTATCCCTATGTATGGATTGTGTTTGCCGTTGGGAATATTTCTCAATCTTCATCGCATGCCTTCGCGGTGTAATTTGAAGCACGTCTGGCTAGCAGTCGATGTTTGAAATAAGAGCATCGCTGATTATCCACGTTACCTGATCCAATAAATAGCTAATAAATCTGCACTGATACCCGATTAAAATATGGTGCACCGCAATTTGTCGCCATCTATATTTGACGACTGAGTCCCTCCTCTTGCTCAAAGCCCTTTAAATTGAGGAGAATATGAAGATTTTCTCATTTTCCACCTAGTGCTTCTATGCTGCAAAGAAACGCACGTCCGGCTAGCAATTCGAATTCCAGAGAAGGCGTTGCTGATTTTTCAGGATTTTAGTTCAATCTGTTGCTGTTTTCTTATTATAATGTATTGCAGTCAGTGTTCTAAATGTTAAAATCCCAGTGCCCTGGTAGATCCACCAGCAGCCAAGTGGTAAAGTCGCTGAACACTGATAGTTCTGTCCGAGGTTTGAATCTCTCGAATGTGCTCGCTGCATGAGCGTTTTCATGGTTTACCTCATGTGTAACGTGTATACTAGCTAGATTCATTGAGAAAATCCTCCACGAAGGTATTCCTCCGCTTAGACAGATAACTCTTGAGACTTCTCCGTAACCACATAAAATCAAAAAATGAAACCATTGCTTAGTATGCGTATATATGATGGGCTGCTGAAGAAAGCGGAGCTGATTCTGTGGTGAGTAACAACACAGCTATAAATCGGAAAAAAGTTAGTAAGTAGAAACAAAAAAACCTGGTGATTTAGGATGATGGCCTGGTGTTCCAGTTACTTACCTCTACATTTGTCTCCGATAGATATCTTATTGCTCTACAATTTAAGTTAACAGTAAACTTTAAAATTATTCTGATTAAAGTGACTCTATACTACTCTCAAAATGTGTAGCATATCGTGGCTTTTGTTGATATGTGGATAAATAAATGTCCAATTATTGAGTTAAAAAAATTGTCATTTGTGAGAAAAAAGTTGAAGTTACAGGCTCCCACCTCAGCGTCAAAATGAAACATTCAAACAGAATACTTATCTAATGTGCTGGATTTATGCTGGTTGCATTAAATTATAACCACCAGAGTATCATGCTTAAATGGAAATTACCTGAAATCTGAGTATGGTTGAGTTACTGAAGCCGATTATTAGCTTCATTAAGTCAACTGCAGAGCCACTTGTTCCTGCAGAGAGAGATCCCCACTTTAAAAAACACCAATTAGAATCCAGACTTTACAGAGAAACTGGATTGAAGTAGAATTCTTGGAAATATACAATGACCTTGATTATGGTTGCTGCACTTGATTGGGATATTTCTCACTTCGTATCTAAAGAGAAGTGGGAGAGAAGAATATGGTTAAGTTATTTAACTGTAGACTTGTCGTCAGCAGGTAAACCACAAAATATCGGTGGCAGCAGGAAATATCCATATCTGATAATAAAGTTCAACTTCTCAACAGATCAGAGCAATCTTGTAGAGATTATTAGACTTTTTTAGTAGAAAACGGGATCTGTGAATACTTGTCCGAAAGTTATTTTTTGGGGGGGGGATTCGAACCGTGGATCTTCTGGCAACTGAACTTGATAATTACTTAATGAAGAGCGCAGAATGGGGATGCGATAAATTCCTCACAGCCTGACCTCAATGAGCAGTGTTCAAATTTCAATTACAACCTCAGAACCTAAAACTGAAAATATAATGCCTTTTCTTCTCATAAGTTTTAAGCAAAGTACAGTCTTGTCTACCTTAGAGAGGAATAAATAGTTGTCACTTATTTAAACTGATAAATAATTATTGTTCCATGAAGTTATAATATGATATAATAATATCGTCACTATTCGCTTTCCTTCTGTTCTACACACAAATGATCTTTGATTTAACTGTAAAAAGATCCTTGATCTATATACAATGGGAAAGAAAGTACACAATAACTCATATGCTCTTTACTTTTTGACAAATTAAATATGTAGGCAAGTAGTGGCATTTTCCTTTTTCTGTCAGGTGTGAACTTTTTTTTACAGCAAATTCTTTCGAATAATGAAAGGCATTTTTTATGAAACGGAAACAAGACACACCTCATCATGTCAGGAACTCGTTATTCTTCTTAATCTTTTGTTGATTCTTGAAAATCACGAAAAAACGGACAGTTAGAAATACGTGACTGGAGAAGGTGCGCGTGGTAAAAACCGAAAACCGGTGATTACTACGTCTTTTCCACTTTCTGAGCGATGTGAGTACAAAAGTGCTAGATTCTATTACTTTTTTGCTTTCTCTACGTGGTGAAGGAAAGGAAATCAATTCCAAAGAATGATTATCGAGATTGCCACCATCAAGTGATATCTAAGAGCGATGGTCCTATTAGACAGAAATGATGCTTCAACCTGACATTAAGAAGGCGGAAAACCCCTTTGCTGAATAACCCATGAACCCAGTGAGCTCTTTCAAAGCGATCCTTTTTCGAACCAGAGAATATCTTTTGCATAATCTGAATAGGAAGGTGCTTATTATGAAATAACAATAGTGAAAAGTCTATCTGTGGCTGTCACGACTCAGAAATGTTATTATTAAGTTAGTCTGGAAACAAAGTACAGAATTCGAAAAGCGGATTGTCTAAAATGGATTGCCAACATCAAGAAAATTTCCTTTTGAAGACCTCACGTACAAATTCAAAAGCCAAACAAGAAAGACAGTGGACATTTGTTGAGTTGCACAACATCTTTCTTGTCGCTTGGTTACTTTCTGCTGCTTTGAATATGCCCACAGTTGCTGATACTTAATTAAATAGCATGAAATAATTGAGATCTTTTAAATACGTAGGAAAGGGCAATCTGCTCTCCAAGTATCGATTTACACTCGTCAGCGGGTATAATCCGTCTGTCGTTTTCATAGTTTCCTTAATTTTCTCTCAAAACGTCAGACAGACCAGTATCTTTCCTAAACAAAATCTTTTCTTTTTAAGTTAAAGCAAATTATGATTTTTCCGAGATAAAGAAATCTAAAACTTTGAAAAAATAACGCTAATTTAAAGAACAACGAATCATTAACCTGCTTTATTTTATACTTAAAGTTCTTAATTCCCTTCTATATAACAGTCCAAGATATATTAATCCTGTTATCAGAACTGGACTATTTAAAGCCAAAATTCCACATTTATGGCTTTTTTAACTCATTGACATCAGAGAATTATTTATGCTGTTATCACGTTAAATGCTATTCATTAATTTATGTTATTATTTATTATCATATAGTTATTTATATTACTATTACGTTAAATGTTATTTATTTATTTATTTATGTTATTATTTGTTATCAGAGAATTATTTATGTTATTCTTACATTAAAAATTCTTTATTTACTTTTGTTATTATTTATTATCAGAGAATTATTTATGGTATTATTTATGTTTCATTTACTTGAAAACTGCATTGAAATTTATTGTATCATCTTACTTTTTACATTTTTAATCAGTTACACGCGAAAGCCTTTTTATTTTATTTTTATTTTATTTATTTATCTATCTATTTATTTTTTTAAATTTTTTATTTATTTATTTATTTATTTTTGTATACGAAATGAAGTTTTAGTTTTGTAACTTTTATCAACCAAGCATTTTTGTGTTTGTGGCAGTAATATTATAGATAAAGGTAGATTTGGAAGGGATTTAAGGATTTCACCATCGGTCGTACAAATATAACCCCACTGCACTGACTGTGTACTTACTGTGTGTAACTTGGTACCCGGCAATCAGCATCATTAATAACTTACACCGATAGGGCAGCTCGTAATAATAATATGATCTGTAAATGGTGAAGTGTAGTGGACGCACGTTGTTTAACCATTGGCAATGCGGCTATTGTCCGGCTTCACTTATTATCCAGGTCCGGCTTCACTAATTATCCACAATGCAGGTGACTCCGCCAGGGGTCACCTGCACTGTATTTGGTGTCAATGCATTGTATTTGGTGCGTTCCAAACCCCGAACTCTGTCTCTTCTGGTGACTATTAGATCACTTGCTTGAACAGGTTTTGTCAGATCTGGAAAAAAACAGTTACATCTTTTACACTGATGCTTTCACTGTCGGTGAAAGCATCAGTGCACTTGCATGATATTAGGACAGCTCCAGTTCTGTTTCCATTTTTATTCTATTGCGATTAGGTACGATGTTCGAAGGAACATTCTACAATTTTGCTTAAGATTATTAGGTTTTCTTTCACATCTATTCTTGTGATCAGTTTCAGAGTTTGATAAGTCAGAAGGCTCTCATTAGGTTTCCATTGTTAAGAATCGCACTGCTAGTTATATTGTTTGATTGCTATAGTTGCATATAGTTTCCTCTTACAAAATGTTTTTTCCTCTTTAAATGTTGTAGCACTTTTATAAATGCTACGTTATTTCAGTTTCACTTCTTGCTCAGAGAATATCTTTGTTGCATTCTTTTATGCTGTGTTGCTTATGGACAAGAAGTTCTTTATATTTATAATTTCCTTTCTGAGATGATTGCTTTTGATAGCACATCTTACAAAAGAATTTATTTCACTTTTTGAGTTCGGAAATTTTAGATGATGTTCCTTTCTATGGGAGTATTTGAATTAGTAGTATTCGGGCTTCCTCTTTCTCCACACACACACCAATCTGATGTAGCTAAGTTCCTTGCATAAAAATATGTGGGAAAGGGGCCATGCCCAGATAAAAGCAATAATAATAGCAATATCAGACAGAACTTTAATCCCAAAGAGTCTGAATGGAATGAAAAAAGGCAATAGGTTAAATCGCGTGGGTAATCCTAGTTGACAGAAAGAAATGGCAATCTGAAGACCTAAAATCCAGGGGTATAAAAGAACTAGTAGTTTGCCAATTGCGTGAATGATCGCGAAGATCTAACAGAAACAGGATTTTTATGCAACACATCGATGATCCTAGTGGAAATTTGCATGATGTAAAAAATGAAAAGATTCAATTACAGGAGTGTTTAATTTCAGAATCCTACATTTAACAAGATATGCGCTGAGGATTCTACTGGATTCAAAAATATGCTGATGATGTGCTAGATCTGGGGCTTTTAATGTGTTGATTTTTATGAAAAAACACATTCATATTACTTGGACTTTTCATTTTTTTTCTGATTCTTCTTTATAATTACTTGCTTTATATCACAGTTTTAACATGGAAATGTCTGTAGTCTCACCTTTTTTCCTCTCGAGTCTAGTTACTTGATTCCCTTTTGTTATCAGGGAATTCAATCAGGGCATTTTTATCAGGGCTTCCATGGCCAGACATTTATCAGTTCCGTATACATATACGCATAGTATATCATCATATTCAGGTTTTTCATTTATCTTTCAAATCAAATCTTCACATTGCTTAGCAAGTTGAACTATTTAAAAGCAATCCAGGTATTTCTCAGTAATGTATATCTTGTTTTAATTTTTACCGATTTGTCTAAAAACTGACAAAAATTTTGTTAATATGTCTAACTGGGAGTTTTCAATAATCTTACTCATAGAGTATCCCTAAAATAATATTTATATCTCAGAGAGCCTGTAATTGTAAATCATCCTATTGACAATAAATTTCATTTTAGTATTATTATTATTTAAATTGTTTTCATTAATGTTTATTAGCCTGCTTATCAATGTTTCTTACTCTACTCCGAACGATTTCTTTCAAAAATACAATTTTTTAAAGTTGGTTATTATTCCTGATCCAGTGGATATGATAGTATATTTTCTGATATTTTTATGAGCACGATAATTTTACTTTTTAGGTGTTTTTAACCACATATATTACGTATCTTGAAGCAGAATAAACACTTACGTGCACTCTAACAAGGAGGTTTTCATAAATGTATATGAAAAATTCGAATTGTTAAACTGCACAGCTAAATTATTTATTGGATATTTTTTTAATGCTAATAACAAAATTTTCCATGAAAATAAATTTTAACACACTGTGTCATATATTTTCTCCTTCCTTTCAGTATGCCTTCGTAGGGCAACCTGTAGCATACTCGACGCGTATTCGAGAAGTCCAGGTTCGAGTCCTGGAGAGGGCATTGCTCATTTTCACATTTCCTGCTTTCACGTAATGATTCTACAGAGGCTCTCGAACTAAAAGGTGGCGTATAATAATTCTTCACTAACAAGATTTGGCAATTGGGGCTCCTAATCCCCAGTCGCCCTTTAATAGGGGGAGTATATAAGGTATTTTCTCCCTCTTTTCAGCATGCCTTCGTAGTGTAACGGTAGCACACTCGGCGTTTATTCAAGAGGTCCAAGTTCGAGTCTCGGCGAAGGCAAGGCTCATTTTTCAGATCTCCTGCTTCAACGCCTTTAGCCTAATGACTCTACAACTTTATTCCCTGTTTTTTGCATTTATTCCATAATTTTCGTCAAAGCACAATTTTATGTTACATAAATTCCACTAAATTAAAAATGTATATAATAGACTTTTCTTTTTCTTTTACAGGTAAGAAAATCGATGAATGATGGATCTAATACGAAAAACAATGTTTTGGTGTCACATAAAAGCAAGGTATAACATCTATACTAAAAATATTATTCTACATATAAAATGGGAATTTAGATTGTCTGTTTTCCGCAGACAAAAAATCATCAATAAATCCTTCTTTTTTCAACTAATCTATAATATGCTTGTTTGATAAACTGAACTGAATTGTTTCGTGCACTGAAGTTAGTTTTACTGAAATTTTATTTGAAGGAGTTTTTAACTTTATAAAAATGCCGAAAATTCAATGGCCAAATAGATTTGCTTTTCTAAATTTTAAGATAATGAAAATTAAATTGCTTAGCTATAAATTAATTCCTGAATAATAAGTTATATGTACCGCAGTTAACTGGCATATTTCTCCCCTCACTTAATTTCCGCTTCTAGTGTTTATCGCACATAATTTAAAAACTTCCGATTTAGGGTAAAAATATAAAATATGTACACAAACGGAAATGTATTTTGTATATGTAAAAAGAGTATTACTGAAGTTCACAAGTCTTTAGAAATACGTAATATAATAAGAGTATTGTGTCTTTATGTGTGCTTTTTAAATGTGGTATGTTTATTGCTTAAACACTCCTTCAGAAACAGAATACGCTTTGTTTTTCCCTTTCCAATTTTTAAACGTAAAAGTAGTTGGAAAAGGGGGGAGAATACATGAGCAAATTTACTTATGCATTATATTAATTACATAGTTACTTATACTTGATATACATATATATGTGTGTGTGTGTGTGTGTGTAAAATATAAGAAATACGACGGCTTTGCTCTATGCGAACAGGCAACTTCTAATTAACTTTTCGCAATTTCAAGATCTTCCCCCTAGACCAGCACTTTCCAAAACTCTCTGGCCTGTTGTGTAACCGCTACTATAAATAGCTCTACGCGCCATTTTACGTTTTCTGCTATTCCGTACTATACAAACGCTTTGTTCTGTCCCTTCATCCTACCTTTGTTAAAATATATCGATGACGCCGAGGTCCTAAATTTAGTAATATTACTATTTAAATCATTACTGAATATGTGATCTTCGTCTAAAGAAAAATGAGCTGTCATTTTAATCGAATAAAGATGTGGAGTTTCTAAAGTGCAATTCGTCTGTGAAATTCAGTTCTGCTTGCTCCCACTCGCAACGAAAACATATATATATATATATAGATAAACAAAATTGGTAATTTTAATTTTTTATCAACGATGATAAACTACCTCATTGAACATATCATTCAAAATACAAACCTTTTGTTTGCTGAAGTAAAAGTGACTGGAATCAGATTTTGACATACTAGAATAATTCCGAATATCTCATATTTAGGACGTACTTGATATCATTTCAGCAATATGGTAAGCATCTGAACGAAAAAAAGACCCTCAACGTCAAGATTTATACCTCATGTTTCTCCTGTGCAGCAGAATTAGTATTATCTAAAATATTTTATATGATAACACATATAAATTATATCTAAAGATGCTTCATTTTTTCCTCACTTTTATTGATATTATTTAGCTCCAAATCACATTTTTAATCAAGAAAACCTGATATCAACGCCCTTTCTTTGCAAAGTATATATCATGGTGTATATGCACAGTATATATCATCATTACATATGCAAAGTATATATCATTATATATAAGTACAAATGGCGAAAATTATGTGGGAAATAATCAACGAATATCGTACAAATATCCAGCAGAAATTATACGAAATTTCCGGATTACTTTTGCTGTAATACTCAGTAATTTAGTTATTCTGCCTTTTAATATTTCATGTAATTATTATTTTTGTATTTATCTGTCCTGCTCGATCTCCGCCTTTCTTTTTCTAGATTTGTTTGTTTTATTCTGTTTCAAGCTTTGAAACTAGTCGCAAATATCAGTTTGGTGAGGGTATTTGTTCTATTAGAGAACCTAAACTCTTCAAAACTGTAGTTCCATTTTCAGGTATAAATTAATAATTATCTGCTTTTTAAAAATACTGAAGCATAAAGTTCATTAGCAGCTAATTATTATGTGAGGAAATTGGTAATTAAGGATGCATATCAAATATACCCCACTTCCCGCTTCTTTTAACTGCAAAATGCAAGTTAATAAGGTTACTAACTAAGGTTATTGTTAGTATAAATTAATAATGCTCAGAAATAGTTTAGGAATAAATGTTCACTTTAAGATAGTCATTTTCCATCCCAATGTAAATCCTCATCTCAAAGTTCTTCATTTTTTAAAAGCTTTCAAGTTTTACAATTTTAGTTGACTTTATGTTTTTATGGCATATAGAAATGGGTTTTATGGGTTTTTATATCATTTACAGAAAGCAGTTTCATAGTGTATCCAGTTATTTTACTTATATATCTCTATTGCCTTTAATTTACACTATAAATGCAGGTGTGTTTCTCTTATCTACTAACGTTCACTTTACATATTGTTAGCATTCTGCATGATATGTTACTGATTTTATTACTCATGCATACACCTCATCTTGAAATCGTCAGTAGGATTTTAGAATTTTAACAATAATTGCATTTTATTAAAATTTAAAGTTAATATATAAAATCATAAATATTAAAATAAATATATTTTTTCTTTCGGAAATCACCAAATTGTTACACCAAATTGTAATAATTCTTACGATTTATTACATTCAGTTCACGAATCTTATGACATACCATTGACTAGCGCAGAATAACTTACAAGAATGTTATACCGTAAACTAAAACGTAAAAAAATAGATTATCCGAATTCATATTGCTAGTGTTTATTTTGGTTATTCAATCTGATCCAAATATTTCAATGAAATAATTTGGCAAGGTCACAGGATTTTTTTATTCATAGTTGCCTTCGGTCTTAATAATGCTAGGCTACTTCGTTCTCTTGTTGATGCTTATTTTTTTTTGACGATAGAAAACATCATTTGACCTTTTATTATTATTCAGGTGAAAATACTTCATCAAAACAACTTGGCAAAATGATGTGCAAGGTCAGTGTCTTTTCCTAGATACTTCTTTGATATAAAGTCAACTACTTTATTATGTGGTAGATGTTTACTTTTCTTGATCACAGAAAACATTCTTTGACCTTCGATTATTTTTATTTTCTCACCCATTGAGCTGTCTATTTTATATTAAAATATGCAACAATTTCTTGGTATTTTATTTACAATACAGCATCTCTTCTTAGGCGTTGTGATATAAATAGTGTCAAATTTGTTTACTCGTTTTGTTGATAGAAAATATTCGCTGACTTTTGATGGGCAACTTATTTTATTTTCCCTTGAGCTTTCTTTTTTATATTAAAATATACAAAAATTCCTCATCGCTTTATTTGCAACACCGGGTTTTTTCTTAGATGCTTTCAATATAAATAATATAAGCTACTTCATTATGTGATACATATTTACTTTTCTTGAAGATAAAAAACATATTTTGACCTTTGATGACCAAAGTATTTTCTCACCTCCCTTAATAATTACCAGAGTTGTCCGTTTTATATTAAAATATGCAAAAGTTTCCCGGTATTTTATTTGCAATCAGTTTCGATCAAAGGAGAACGCTCCGTGAAAGATATACATATGCATTTCCGATATATCATCTTAACGATGGACGCTTAAGATGTTTAAACTGAGGCTCGGGAAAGAAATCGCTTCTTTAATCTGTCATTCAAAGTTCAGAATCATGATTACGACTAAGATCTGAAGCGGTTAGATATGCAGAATCAGAAGCGCCTATGCACACATTAGCTGCAGGGAAACGAGGAGGGCTGCGCCCGCATATTAAACCTGGTTGGACAGGTTTGACATCGGTGCCTTTATTAAAAAATTAGAATAATGTGATCTTTGCTATGAAGGCATTTTGTTGATATTAAGTCTTTTTCATTTTCGCTTGAGGCTATTAATATGAGGATTCTCTTCTATAACTAATCACTGTAATCATTAAAGCATATAGCTCTTTTATTAAAGTGCTAAACACGTTGTTTTTACATAATTTAGTTATGCTACATACTATATGCTTGATGTTAATTTAGAATACAGTTGCAAAATACGCTTACGTAGCAAATACATTTGAAATTAACATCGTAGAGAATTACTGCATTCTTCCGAGCGGCCCCCAGTATTAAGTGGCTAGTATGTCCATCGAACAGACGTAAGATCCACGATTCGAATCCCAATGAGAATACTATTGATTTTTAAAGTTTCCTGTTTTGAAAAACTTAGTCATCTGTACAGCAGGAGGAAAATGCATTGTCATATTTTAAATAATGCATAAATACACAGAAAATAACATAAACTAGCAGAAAATTCATAATTTCTGGTATTTTGCTTTTTTATAGCTGAATACTTCCACGTAGTAGTTTCCTTGAATACTTATCAAGTATTATCATTTAACCTAGAAAGATAATTTCAAAAAATAGAAGTCTGTAACGGTTTAATTAATATAAAAAACGTAAACTAATTATTTTTCATGAACAATAACTAAATATAAAAATTTTGTGTTAAATAAATCATATTTATGAAAACTTTTGAACGTAAAAATATATGAGCCAAATATTTTAGCGTTAATAGAAAAAAAATTGAAAAAAAGATTTCCTTTGACGTTGGTTAGAATACTCGTTCGTTCTTATTTCGTTCGTTCGTTCTTCTTAAACATACTTTGAGAAAGGAAGAAAAATGCATGCATTTACGATTGGCTGTGTTGAGAATTTTAAATTCTGCAAATTAAAAATTTTTTTTGAGAGATTAAAAAAAACATTATTTACATGTCGCGATTTCTCCTGTCTGCCAATATGACTCTGGTGCAATAAGATGGCTGATCTGGTAACTAATTATAATAAATCAAGCGAAGGGCTTTAAAAGGAATTTTTTTCTTCAACACATTTTTTTAGAAATTGGTCCGTATTTACTTTATGCATGGACAAAACCGCATTAGCATGCATAAAACTCATTTCGAGGTAAACCCATGCACCTATTTCATCGACGAAAAACGAATTCAGGAACTCAGTGACCTTGTTTTTAGGGTTCCGAGGCTTTTTTTTTATCCATTCCTCCTTCTGTGGATCAGAGCAGCAAACAGTACTCCTCCACCTAAAAAAACAAAAATAAAATTTAAGAATTCCAAAGAGAAAATAAATATATAATCTTTGATAAAAAGTATATTGTAAAAGATATTTATAATAAGATATTATTTACATGTTTATAAATGTATTATACTTAATAAATATAAATTAGTTAACATTCGCATTTATTTCTCAGCCCTTATGTAGTTCCATATTATGATTTAAAATATTTAAATTTTTCTTAACTAACTAAATATAAATTAATTTATTCCGTTTAGATCTCGCGATTTGAAACACATCTTAATATTTTTGCTGTGAGCTTCTTGTTCAGTGTGAGTTGCCCAACTTGACATCAAACACCCACTTTAGGGCGAAATTTCCCCACAGGTGATTCTGTATTTCATAACCGTAAGATTTTAAAGGTTTTATTTTTTGATTTATAATTGTTACTATAATTTTACTTTGTTTACTTCCCACCACTGTTTTATTTATTCGACAGTTGGTGAGCGTTTTGTAAATTAAGTTAAATAAGATTTAGATTTAAATAATTACTGAAGTTCATAGATAAGATAAGTAAAGATAAAGTAAAGATACCATGATAAGATAAGTAAGTAAAGATAAATAAAGATACCATGCAACGCCATCTCGCAATATGCAAAGTAACTCGCGTACCTAATTCATAACTCACATTCCTAATTCATTTAATGCTCGGAACAGAAGATTTTGGGTCTAATTCCTAGCTGCTGTCTAAGCTTAATGATATTAAATTAGATAAACTGCTTCGCGAAAAGAGAGATGCTATTGCAAACAATGTTCACCTTGTCGCTTTATGCCTTAATAAGAATCTTCAATGCGTGATTATGTAAGAAAACTTACGTGTCTGTAGTATCAGAAAATACTGGTAATTTCAGATTTCTGACGCGTTCTTAAATATTTATAAATTATAAATTACTTTCCGTTGCTTCATAATCTGCATAATGTGCTCGTCTTATCATCACTGTGTTAATCTTTAAATAATAAACTTTGATTTATGCTTAAAAACCACTTACATGGAGCTAACTTGTCACATTATTAATATATACTCATGTATACCATGATTATACACATTTAAAATCGTGTCAAAACCGTTTTTTTCGCTTGATGCTAATCATTGCAAGATTTAGTGGACGTTCAAACTCTACACCGATTCGTATCGCCTTTCTAACTCACAAAACAGCAGACAATTCTGGGACAATTTGACTAATTATTAGTTCCTTGTCCCCGCAAGGCAGAAAAAACAAAGATTTCATTACCCTGTGTCGTTTTCATCGATAATTTAACAGCGCTCATCTAAATGCGCTTCTGATTTTACTTGATTTATGAGTAGCAACGACTTTTCGGGCTTGAGGATTAATTGCCCAACGTGGACATTTCGTAGAATACTTATATAGTCCTACTACTAGAAAACAAAATTAAGCGTAGCTAAGAAAATATAGAGCGATAAATCTAATATGATTAGCCGATAGCTTTTGACGCACATTTAATTCTAAATGCAAGACCACCAAAGGCCTTTTTCATTTGAATATGAAATATTTTCATTAACTACTAAAACGAAAACATCTGTAATATAAAATGAAATGTTTTTATATTCAGGTAAATTATTAGCTCATTAATTTGAACTTAATGTAAACTACAAGATTAATCAAAATTATTAACCAAACTTAATTGTTCCGTATCTGTTTATTATTTATTAAACAGATACCTATAAAATGGAAAACAGCAATTTTAAATTTTAGATTGTCATTAACAGATACCATATGACTGCCAATGTCACTCGCAGAGAGTCTTTTAAGTGAATAGTGGTATATGTAAATAGTGGCGTTCTGCGGTTTTCAACGAAGGAACTAGATGTGAAGTAAAACTGTGATTTTTCTTTAACGGTCAGTGGGGATAGGAATCACAAAGAAGCGAAATTCGTTGCTGGGGTTTTACTGATGTTTCAAAAATATTAATCATTTTTAAATGTGATCTCTTAGGAAGATAGCCGTAGCGACAGGTTGACTGTATTTAGAATAAGAAGGTTAAAGGTACTTGTGCAAGAAGATGCGTAGATAAAGTAATGAAAAGCAAATGAGGAGGAGAAATTAGATTGATCGTACGTAATTGTAACATGTAAGTAATTTTTACACACGGAAGAGATCTACATGTCACGATTTTTTTCATATTACTTTAGAAAATATAATATCTGAATGCATATAATAAAAGACGATCAAAACAGCAAGACTATGATACTGGTCAGAAAGCTGGTCATAAAGCTATAAAACTGGAACTATCATAAAATGGCTTTAGAACATGCTTGCACATGCTTAATAATGATATCTTGTAGAGAACTTATACCTCGTACCACTTCCCTCTCCAAAGTCTAAACTCGGAATTAATATACCGAAATTTTTCATGTATCACAAGAACATTTTCATGGGCAATTAACTAAATTTTAACACTAAAAGTTATATTAATTTCGCTTATAAGACTCATGAGAAAAATTAAAACAGTAGCTAACAACAAGTCTAACACAGTAAACCCCTTCAGTACCAGCGTCACGTATACGCGACGCAACGCTTCCCCTCTTACCAGCCCAGCGTAGCGTATGCGCGAAGAGCTCCCATCGATCTCTTCAGCCCAGCGTCGCGTATACGTAACATAAAAACCGAACGATTTTTTTTTTTGCCATTTTTAAATGCCAGTAGATTGTATGAAATGGTAACGGTTTTCACATCGGTTAAGTCATGTGGATTTTGACCATCGTGTATGGACATCATTTTCTGTACTATGCTGCTTCTGGTTTTGATAGATTTATTGGCGTAAACAAACTGAGAATCGCAGCTCTTTAATTTAAAGGGACGCCGGCGTGTTTGTTTATTACGTTAGGAATTTCGTTTTTTCTTTGTCTTCGATTTTATTCTTTGCGTATTTCGTTATTAGAATGTGGGGAAATGCATCCAGCTCAATGTTTTCTTTTCTTCTTTTTTTTTTTTTTGGAGAATGTGGGAAAACGCATCTAGCTGACTATTAAGGGTGTAACGTCACCGAACTTCTGTGATGGAAAAACTCAGACCAGTCGCACTTTTCACTGTAAGAAATAAAAGGGAAGTATTGTAATTGCGAAAAATTTCGTGTACCATATTTCAACGAAAATATCTGTTTTGACCGCTAAAGGACTCCTTTTCGAAAAAAATATTATAAAATTGATTTAAAATAGATTCTGAAGAGAATTTTTTCGTGGCGTCTGTGCGAATGTATGTATGTATGTATCTCGCATAACTCAAAAACGAGTAGCCCCAGAACGTTGAAATTTTGTATATAGGACTGCTATAGCATGTAGATGTGCACCTCCTATTTTGGCCGCACCAAAAGTGTATAAATTTAGATATATATATCCACTCTGTTACTCGGCTCAATGAACTCAGTTTTTTTATTCTTATATGTTGGTAAATTGTGCATTTTTTGCTTTAAAAATGGTTGTATTGTGTTGTTCTTATCTTCCGGTTAAGGTTTTTATGCCTTTAGATGGTTCCGGTTAAGGTTTTTATGCCTGGATGTAAGATTTGTAGAATGATCAACAATTTAAAAGTTGTTTAAGTGCGGCTGAGACTAATCATTTTTCTCATGGCGGACATATTTGTTTACATTTGAAACTTATGAGATTATAGGATTTGTTGCCAATCTAGAAACTATGCTTCGCAACAAAAAAGGTACCGCCTTCTTTTATAACTGCGAATTAAATCATGCTTAATCCATTCTGGAATTTATTCGAGGAAATAAGTGTTTAAGATTTACTTCGTAATTTTTAATATAGATATTTTGAGTGTATAATGTATTTTTGCCTTGTCGCGAAGTGAGAGGCGTTAATTAAGTGAGAATTACTGAATCTTCTGTGAAAAACTGTTTCTTTTCTTTTCTTTTTTAATTTCTTTTATACATTGTTTTGTATTTATTATACTATTTGAATAGAAAATGTAGCAACGATTAGGTAATTCTTCAGCTGATATACATAATTTTTTTGCATTCTTGGTGAGTTATAAAACGAATGAGATGTAACGCTGTTAAGTTAAGCTAGCGCCAGAGTGTCGCTGTGGTAAACAAATATAGTGAATTTAAAGAGTGCATTTATTCTATTGTGGTTTATCAGCTATCGATGAAGTAGATTTAATTCAATCCAATAAGTTTAAATGAAATGAAAAATGCGTATAATTTAATATTCCATACAAAGAAGTCATGGGGCGTATACATCAGAAGTTATTTTAAAACTTTACATAGACGTTCTCGGTTAACTGAAAAGTACCATTACAGCACTATTACACAAGGGGAAAGATATCAGCTTTCCCGATGCGTGATGCATCTTACTTGCTCGGCATATGCTCGGTGAAAAATGCCGTCGTTTTGTATTATTCCACACACGAGAATTATTAAACTGGAATTTAATTACCTACAGATAATTATAGCTTCATTTTCGTTTGCATTTCGTATTTGTAATTTTGTTTTCATGTGTATAGTGTTCGTTTTCACACTTATAGGTGTAATTTTAGTATTTCGCATGTTTCATTTATTTCTATTAATGTGCTATCCTTTATATTAATACATATTAATAATTAATATATTAAGTACGTAACTTCAAAAATTGAGATCATGATATTAAAAAGCTGGTTTTATTAAGAATTTTTTTAAAAAAAAAGTAGGCTTAACTACTGAAAATGCGTGGGCCGGTGGCGGTGTTCCATTTCAAAGGGTTCGGTCCTGTGGCTGCGCTTCGTTCTTCGTGCACTGGTCCTCAAGGGGTCATGAGAAAAATTAATACAGTAGGTAACAACAAGCCAAACACAGTTAAGGGAAAAGATGACAGCTAGCTCGTCTTTCATTCTCTAGAGCACACGCAGCACGACTTTCTTCCATTCCCAAGAGGTTAAACAACATTCTAAATGCTAAGGTTTTAAAAGTTCTTTTTAATGTCTTTGGATATTAGGTAAATATTTGCTTAAAAGTGTTATTACTTATTGTTGGGAAAAATAACCCAATTCCAGTACTTTTATGGCATGCCATTTGTAGGATTTTTTGCGTTATAATTGAGATTTTAATATGTAATCACTGTTCAAGGATTTAAAACTTACTAGCCCAGTTACTGTTGTGACCTGCAGTACTACTTTAGTTCATGCTATTGTATTCATCAAATGTAGCAAACAGTATTTATGGCCGTGATCAAAAGCTCCAGCGATTAATTTTCTTAACGCTATGCTCTCTCGATATTACAATATTATTAACAATACTGGATTTTATGACTGCGTTGTATAGCTAATATTCTAGATCAGACTAGTTTACATCATGAGACATTTTCCTTTGGGAGTACGATATATATTGCAGTGGTATTGTCTTTGCGTGCAAGCCTAAAAAACGTATACTTATTTGTGCGGAGCTAATGGAAAATGACATATTGTAGCAAGTTTAGTAATCTGACAACCATCTTGTCATTTAACTCGTTTAAAGTTATACACATTTTTGCTGCACTTCATTTAAATGTATTTTCCCGAATTTCATTAGAGATATATTTCTCATTCAATCAGTTCAGTTCTCACTTCGCGGCAAGGCAAATATGCATAAAAACTCAAAACATCTGCTTTAAATGTTGTAAAATACAGAAAAACCTCAATTAAAAACAGTTAAAATAATTTTTTTGCAACAAGAACTGCAGTTTTCATGAAAAAACAAGCGATTCGGCCAACGGGCATGGAGAAAACATTTTCGGGGCACCAAATTAAAATTTAACTTTTGGTCCCACGTGTGAAAAGGACACTGAAATTAGTGCACCAGCTGACTTAATTCCCTATTCTACTAAGAGTTTCAAGTGTAAGCAAATGGTGGCGGCAAACAAGTGTAAACAAATTTGTTAGGTCTAGCACCACTTTTAAATGTTTGATAATTCTATAACTATTGTATGCAGATTAACTAAAGAATAATTAGCCTTAACCAGAACATAAGAAAAACATAATCAACCAACTTTAGAGCAAAAAAGGCGCAATTTGCCGACATATAAGAATAAAAAAACTAAGCTCATCGAGCAGGGTAACAGGATGGGAATATATATATATATATTCATAGTCGTTTAGTATGGCCAAATGCAACGAAAAAGGTAGGTGCACAACTACATATTATAGCAATCCCATATACAAAATTTCAGCTTTCTACCATCATTCGTTTTCGAGTTATGTGAAATTCATACATATATATACGTACAGACATCACGAAAAAAAACTCTCTTCTGAATCCATTTTAAATCCATTTTACAATCCCTTTTGGGAAAAAGAGTCCTGTATTCCGTCACTAGTCAGGCAAAAATAGCATTTAAATGGATTGGAGAGCAGTCAAAATGGATATTTTCGTTGAAATATGATAATGTACATTTTTTGCAATCACAATACTTCCTTTACGTCGCACAAGAAAGCAAAATGCAGGCGAAAATTTTATAGATATTTTTCCTAATTATATAAAGTGCTGAAAAATTCTTCCAATTTCGTAAATAAGTGAAGTATGCCAGTGCAATGTTCTTTCAGAATCATGTACCAAGAAAAAATCTTTTAATTATTTTTTAAAGAAATCTTTTTGTTATTTTTAATTTATAATCTTTTTTAATTATTTTTTAAATTTAAAAAAATATTTTTTAAATTAAGCCAGTTGTCACACTGTATTTTGTATCACAAAGTAATACTTCAAAATAAATACTTACGACAGACAGAAAAATTAATTTAAAAAAAAGGCAGACCAAATGTTCAAAATATTGTAAAAACATTTGCTGTTCGGCTCATTTCTAGTGCCGCCACAGAAGAAATGGATTTCTAGATTTAAATGGCTAATAACATATTGTATGTATATAATATAATGAAATCTCGAATTAAATAGACTCCTTATTCATTAGAACGTCCAAGTGATGAAGAAATTTAACGTTAATTTTTTAGTGTACTGAGGAACCTTGATTTTATTTTTCAGGAAAATAATAAAATCGTTTAAATAAATATGTTAGTAGTTAAATAAAATAACTAATTTGAAAATAATGAATAATTACTTCTACATGACGTAGCTTTACATTTAATTCCCTAAACTATTTGGTTAGTAATTAAGTAGGTTATAGAACTACTGTTAACTATTTCATTAATTTAGAGAATATTTCATAACTTAGCTATTAGTTTAATGGAACTAATTCAGAAATTAATTTATTTTAGTATATTTTAACTCTTTCAATAATATAATTATGATATAATTTACATCATAATTATACTATTGAATTACCTATTATATTATTATAAATATATTGTTTGAATTTATAATAGATTTGAAATAATGTAAAATATGTTTAAGTATATTTTTTGATAACTTTATTTAAAATTCCATGTCACTGATTCTGTTTGCCATTTTCTTGACCTCCTCTCTCCAAAAAACGCATATATACAGTACAGAAGTGATATATAACAATTGTAAGTTATGCGGTTCTTAATGCGATTCCGTAAATTACATGTTACTCTGTGTTTGCAAATTGAAAGTATAAATTAATAAAATTGTCATTCTTCTGAGTTATTTAATACATAATACATATTTTGAGTGTTTAGTTAAAAATTATAAGCAAGAGTGAAAATGGATTTCGTGTTAGGGAATTTTGTGTTCTCGTATTAAATTCCTGAAATAGTGCTTGAAAGTACAGGAAAACTTTCAAACTGTATATGGGAAATTACCTTTAATGTTTATAATATTGACCTCAAATACTGTTTAATGTAAATGAGGTGAAATATCCATTTTTAGTTTTATTTTAAGAATAAACAATTGCCTATTGTAAGAAACCTTCACAATCACAGATTTTTTTTCTGTCCTTGCATATTAATCAAATTCTTTTCACTCATTGAAGAAAGCGTAACCATTAGATCAAAGAAAATCATCCTAACCATTATATATTAAGAAAAAAAATAATTTGATTAAGCTCTGCTTTAAAGTTTTTTATTTTTGTGGCTTTAAATCTTATTCTGTAAAAATTATATAGCCGTTTTGAAGAAATTAAAAATATAAACAGAAAACTTTCTTTAAATGCGAGTGTATGAAAATAATCCTTCTCAGTATTCAATACACGTATCGATTTAAGAAAAGGAAACGTAGTTATTTTAAATAGTTTTGTTTAAATTTAACAAATATGTATTAGAATTCAATTAATACAATATGCTTTATTTTTATAAAAAGAAATGGTAGTAAAATATAAAATGTTAAATATTAATTTTTAATGCAACTGATTGAACCTTTAGTACTTTTTTGAAGAAATAGTTTTAGCTAAACACGATGATCACGTTAGAAAAATATTGGGGGGGAAGACACCATATTTACTGCAAATGAATGATAATAATAAGAATGGATAAAACTTAAAGGCATTTACAATCATTACTAATCATAAATAATTTTCACTTCATTGTAAAGTAAATTCATCAATTACTTACCGTATAACGTAAAACTGTTACCGATACGCATTTTCATAATTAATGTTGCATAGAATTATACAAGTTCTATCAAACTCAACTCTAACACTATCAGGACTGGTGTTTCTTCTAGTTAATTTGGCAAACATGGCTGGAGTTCTGAGTAGGAACAGAGAGCTTACTAAAAGCTATGTTCGTACGTGTGTAGAAGATACAACAAAGATAAGAGGGGTAAAAATTCCCCTTTATTTGCTTATCGATTTTACTGTACTTCGGGATACAAAGACCAACCACTTCTAGTCTGAACGTAAAAGAATAAAAGACTACTAACTAACTAAAATTTAAATAAGAGCTAACTTTTAATATTTCACACAGATGACTAGCACAAGGGCTGGCCTTTGAAATTACTACGTCTGTAGTACGCAATCTGCGGAAAACTACAATACGTCTTTAACTTTCAAGAGGGTTAAACCTCTGGCCTTAAACGCGGACAGTATCTGATGGCAAGTTCGCCTGAAGACTCGTAGCAAGAGGGCTCTTTCTCCTTCCTTCTACTCTCTTGGAAAAAAGCCACAACTTAAATACTAAAGCGTTAGCAAGTACAATTTGCATAAACATATTCACCCGTTAATTCTGGAAGTGGAAAAAAAGAGGTGATAGTGAAGTTTTAAAATAAAATAAACGTTAGTTAAACTAAGATCCTTACAACTTATCAGACGAATTGGGCTGTAATTTGGCAGATGTCGAATAAATATAGTTTGTCGAGTGGAACATGATAATGCTGTTAATAAATTCTGCAATTTTTTTTAACTTCCTAAAAGCAGTGTGTAACCTAGTAAGATAAATAAGTCAAAATAATAGTTTTTAATCGAATTATTGCTTTTACGTATGTTTCGTTTAATTAATGCACGATGTAGCATCGATACGCTATTTATACTCGATATAACGTTGATGACATTACATTTTTCCACGTTACATTACATTATGCTATGATACCAAAATCCATTCTTTAATAAACCATACTGCTTGACAAATTAAGCAGCAAATTGCTCGGAAAAAGTTCTGCGACCTGTTACCGTTTACCTGGCAACATTTTAAATTTAAGTTGAATGCCCACAATGTAACGTTTCTTATTCTCTCTAAGTTTGCTATAGGCAATATACAACAATAAAATAGTAACAAATCAACAAATTTTTAAATAAAAGTAATTGGTTGAAAAGTGAATAAAAAATAATTTTTTTAATTTAATTTTTCACATTAAAATAAGAAAAAGAAGAAATTTAGAAACTATATACACAATTCTTAATAAAATCATACATAAATCATACATAAATAAAATCATACATAAATTTAATATCATATTTGTGTATTATGATCATCATATTTATGCATACATTAATTTTATAAATTTGTTACATAATTTACATAAATTGTTTACATAAATTTTTTAATTAATTACCATGTAACAGTAAACTTTACTGCATGGAATTCAAAGAATATTAAAGGAAACGTTTGCATTGTGCTGGGAAACTGGAACAACCAGAAACATTTAGCTATCCTTAAATTGGTTTCATGATTATTAAATGAGATAGTACAAGGTTGGCCTTGTATGTATTCAAGGATCTCGTGATGTTTTACACATGTTGAAATTAGTCGAGCAAAAATTATAGTAATTTAAGCTGTGAGACAAAATTGCTGCCACTATCGAATGCCATTATGCAGAATAATTAAGATTGCATCTCAGCTATATATTAATTATAACCTTTATTTCTGTCATTGATATTATCGTTGTAAAATCGAATTCGCTGTATTCTTAGAGCAAAATAAAAATCGAATAGCATAAAAATTTCTTTGCCTTTTCTATTCCTTCCTTGTTCCGATTATTTGCTTATTATTTTACTTGGATTGTTAAGTTGTTATTAGTACAAAGGGGCTTTGTCTTTGACTATTGTTTTCGTTTTGCGATTTTGTGTCGAATCACTCGTCCGTTTCGCTTTTCAAATTGTTGCCACCGAATATAATGGCCTGTATTATATTTGAGGAAATTAAATAATGAAGAATCTGCATATATGTATGTATGTTTCACGCATTGTGATAAAACGACAGTACCTAGAGCCATCCAATTTTTAATGACGTAATCTTCCTGCGAATATGGGCATCTGGAAGCCCAAATTTGAAATTGGAATTTCTTTTATTATCGATTTCATAATTTGTAAAACTTTAACGAATTTTTGATTAAGAAACTCAATGATTTCAAAGCGAGCAATGACAATATTGTACAGAAAAAACATTTTTATCTCCAGCTAGTGAGACTGTGTATCGGAAATTCTAAAGATATGCTCAATTCAAAATTATTTTGCGGTATTGCTCTTAAATTCAATTTCTCTTCAATTCAATTTTATGGTTTAAGTGCGAAGAACATGATATTTAATAAATAAAGGTAACACACAAAATGTAATTAAAAGCCTCTTTGGACGTAATTTAAAATCTGAAACTTTTCAAATTTTTTTCCTTTTTATCTATTACATATTGCTTTTAAAATAAACTAATGTAAAAAAGACTATTTTTCATCCTGCAGTAAAAGAGAAAGCAGTTGCTTTCGACAAGCTAAGAAATGTGTGAGAAATTCAGCAAATTTAATATTTTTAAAATTTATTAGGAAAAAATTCACATTTAAAGTAAAAATTATTACTTTAAAATAACTGCAAGTTATAAGACAATACTGTAAAATATTCAAAGATCTAGCGTGATAATCTTGTTATCAAATATATAAAAAAATTATATTCATCAATTGAATCAACAGCACTTAAAACAAGTATTTTATTGACGTAGATCTTCATGGAGGAGGAAAAAAGAACAGCTTTTAAATGAATGCTTGATACCATTACCGACTACAGCAATATCATTTAAATTCATTGAGGATAACCATCTATTTTTTTCATTTTTTTACCACTCCAATTGAGTTGTCAAAAGTGCTAAAACCTGGAGACAGAAACATTAAATGTCTTTACACTAATCCTGTTTTTCTTTACTGTAATAATAAGAAGAAAATTATTCCTCCCCATAAAAGCTGACTGTCAACCATATGACACTAATATTGCAACTGATACTTTAATTTAGATATAATAACAAAAGCCGACTTCACCACAACCTCTTATTTTAAATGTAACTGTGTACCGAGAATACTAAATTCTTAGAGCTAAAGGAAAGTAAAATATAATAACATGACTTTTTTTTTCGTGTATGATACATCAGCTTTTTTCGTGAATAATACTTAAACGCTTTAGTATTTTATTTTTTTTTATATAAATAACATTATGAGACAATGTAAGAGAAATGACAAATCTGGTACGGAATCTGGTTGGACTAGAAATCATCTATTCTGATTTCGCCAAGTGTCTTTAACTGAGACTTAATTCAGAATCATGCTAATAAAAGGCCAAGATAAAAAGAAGTATATTTAAGTATGTTTTTATAATACATATAAATTTATTGCATTCAGTTAAAAGCTTCAGATTTTTGCTATCACAATGAATCTTTTGATAACGGTACATTATTTTATCACAAGGAAAAACTACTCGGAAAGAGGGAATTTACTAACCCCCCCCCCGAAGTAGGAAAAGGCCCCGTGCCGTTGTCAGTAGTCTTTCATGCCTCTCTTCCATGATAGCAGAAATAAACTCAAAGATTCGTTTAAATCTGAAACCCTGGAAACAAAATGTTAAACTCTTTTTTTTTGCATAATATATTAACTTCACGTGAATAGTGCATATTTCATTGTTTACTTTAAAAAAAACCACCACAAAAAATAATAGAACTATATCTTTTAGTGGAATTATTCTTTAAAGAAAAATGTCGACAAGTTTTCACTCCATCTGAGCGGGGTTTAGTTTTATTTTAGTTTGATTTAATATATAGTTACGAATATTATGATCTCTTGTACAAGAATGTTTTTCGTTCTTTTTTCCTAAAATATTTTTTTAAAGTCCATATAAACATAAAGATGTGTACAGAGTTTTGCGCAAAAATCAAAAAGAAATATAATAAATAGATTTTAATATAATTATTATAATTCATTAAATAACATGATAATATTTATGATTGTGTAGACATTATAGCTAATTATCAAGAAATTTCTTTTGTTTTCGGTGTGCATTAATGTACATACATTTTAGTTCAAGGATAAAAAATGTATAGTAATTATTAATTATAGTATAATTACAATAATTATTTATTATCGGAAGGTTATTATGACTAAAGATAATGATTATTACATTACAATTCATTGTAATTGTAATATAATAATGAAAATTATACAATAGAATAGAATAATTAAAGAATTCTAATAGCAATTATTACACAATAATAGTTATCTATTATACTTTATCATAAAATAATGTATATATATATATATATACCAAAATTAAGTTTTGAATACACTCATATTTCTACCAATAAATAAATAAAAAATGCACAAATTAAACACAGTGTTATCAAACTGATGATCAGAATATTATCTTAGATTATTTAAAAGTAATTTTCTGCTACCTTAAGTATGTGGTCTTTGAATGCAGAATAAATAAACAGCGGAGAAAATCGCTGCTACATAATTCATGTCCATCTAACCTATTTTGATCCGAATGACACATGCATGTTTTGAGTCATTGTGGTGGTTAAACTATATCTTGATTGCACTAATGCACGCTAGGGTTATCTATATAAGGAGATGAACGCCTTCGGGAATGACTTTCTTAAGTAATGTGTTGTATTCAGGTTATATGCGAGGAAAATCAGAAAATGCTCATGCAGCCAATCCATCCGACGGGATTTGAACCCGAATCGAGCTATCAAGAAATCTTCTCCGTTACAAACACAGAGACATATCTATCGAAAACATTCCCCTTTAATTCAATGCTGACTAGATAAAAATGCACAATCTACGACATTTTGAGAAAGAAAGAAAAAATTTCTAGCGTCTTCGTTGCAGTTGTAGGGTTTATATTTATTTTAACTAACATTTATTTTAAGTTAATATTCCTTTCCTGTTTAGCCTTCATTTTCCCCTAGAAATGCCCGTGCCAGAGTATGTAAATTGTAGTAGCACGCGCAGTTTATTCAAATTTAGCGGAGGCTACTTGAGTTAAATAGTAGACGAAGCCAGAGTGTGAGAGTCTTGCTTTGAACCTACGTTGGAGATATTGCTTGGTAGAATTTAGATTGGCGCGTATCGGCCTGTGTGCCTAGCTTTGCAGAAGGGCTAGATTTCAACCTATAAATCAGTAATCTTGCTGAATATCAGCGATAATTAAAAACGCGGTTAGTTAAGATCTCAGAGCCTCGTCGATAGTGTTTGACATTTGTTCATCTAGTTTCTTATTTTTAGTTTTACCTCACTTTTAGTTCAACCGCCGGGTTGGCGCACTTTGTGAGCGTCGAGTAGATGCAGTTGTAATTTTAAAGGTACAATAAAAGGGTTTCAACCCCTTCGCACGTTTTTGTGTGACTCACTATCCCAGTGACTGACAAGTTGGGCCAGAGAGATCTTACACAGTGATATAGCCAGTAGAAAAATTGTTCGATACAGTTACTCGTCTGAAATGGGCGGATATGTGATAGCGCACTTAGCCATTAGCCGTTTATGCCTTAGAAAAAACTTACACGTGAAAAGAATTACACCTCAGAAGAAGTATAAATGTAAACTCTTTTTTATGTAAATTTGTATTTGTATGTAAATTCTTCACGTGTGAATTTTTCTGTCATTTCTAAATACACATGAAAATCATCAGGACTGTTTGATAACATAATTTCTTTTGGCATATTCTCAATAGTATATGAAATATATATATTAGTAAAATAGTATTTGAAAGATATATAGATACGAAGATATTTTATTTGGTACTTAAATTATGACTCCCATTTCGTAAACAGCGCCAAGATCACCGATAAATCGCAAATGCAAGCCGTCTTCAATGACTGGCAGTCCTAAAAACGATCATTTATAATTTCCCCGCGACAAGGAGAATTTCTAAAAGATAAGTTTATCATGTTTTCATTTTTCATAGAAATGTTAATAATTCACGATCACTCATAATTCTCTCCTAGCGGGAGAAGCTCTAAGTATTCCATGTATTAACGGTTTTCCTCTCCCCCTTTAAAAAAAGTGTTAAAATTATTAATTTACCAATAAGTGAGGATGATGCCACAGTAGGCGCTGCTTAATATGCTCACATCTAATGTTGTGATTCGGATCCTGGTTTCGATTTTAGTCTAATCATTTAATCAATAAAAAAGGAAACCTTAGTTTGATACGTACTTTGGATAAAGATATCAGTTTGCAGGACGATCACATGCACTTCTTTTTTCTTCAGGAGAAATAGTAGAGTTTGACACTAACGGCATTATAAGAAGACTCCATAAAAGCTAAATTCCTTTGTTTTTTTCTTGAATATTTAACGATGTTTCAAACTGACACCCGTACGCGAATGTATCTAAGAGTCAAAATCCTTCCGCTAATCGCTTGGGCTTGGATCTCCGACAAAAAAGAATAATGCAAAATTAAGTATGCAAAGGAGGAAAAAAAATCACTCCATTCAATTTAATACCCATCAAATTACTCAACCCTAGACACACGTGCACGATTACGACGGCCACAAGCACCAATTTCAAACTATTATAATTGCGTCTCACTGGTGGTTCTCAGCTCATGAAAGAGAAGGAAAAAGAACTACGAAAAGCAAAAGAAAATGAAGAAAACAGTATGCAAAAGCCTGTAACTCTGGCTTCCTCAGAAAAATGTCAATTTAAATATCCACTAACTTTGAAGCATTTCCATGTCATTAAAGGTAAAAGGACCGCTCTTAAAGGGTAGAAAGAATCTTTTCTACCTGCTTCAGCGATCGGATCAGGATTTTATGACCTACAGACACGCTATTTTATCTTTTAGCTGAAAGCAAAGAGGGGAAAAAAACAGCAAGGCACTTTTGCTTTTCTTTTCGTTAAGACATTCCCTTGTAAGGAATAAAATCCTCCACAGATAAGATTTTGCAAAGCTTCCCATGAATCATAGATAAGAGTTCTGTGTTTCAGCTGGCTTCGCGTTTGGCGAATTGTTGTGAGACTTCACAACTTTGTTGTAAACGCGTACCAAAAATATTTTTGGAATTTCTTACTTTCCTAACGCCATCCTAGGTATAACTTGCATTTATTAATGTAAAAATGCACGCAATCCTTACTACTTTCGTTATGTTTAACTTCCTCTATAAGTACCTCAAATTCATTTCAAATAAGTCATCATCAGAGCGATTCATCACAAACAATGCGTTGTCAGAAATGTAAAGGACATTTATGTACAACTTACTCTCGTTCCTTCAAATCTGCTGAAACAAAATTTCTGTTTCTGCGTAAGTATTGTACCGTGAGAAAATGTTATACGGTAGACACCGCTTAATATGATTGCGGTTAATGTTATCATTCGGATATTGTTACTGACTTGCCGAAATCACCCCCGTTTGTATGCGAAAGCACGGAAAGTATTACATCGCTTACTGTGATCAATTCGATTCATATGAACAAACTATTATAGAATAAATATTTTAAGAAGGGGAATTTGCCGAATATAAAACGGGAATTTGCCGAATAAGATCAGAGTAGATTATAAAAATTGCTAAGTAACAGAGAATGTCGCAAGTGAAAGTTTAAGTTGCCAGACAGCCTGCTTTCGATTTTAGTGAACCGCTTAGGCAAAAAGGCAATATTAATCTGAAGAACATTTTGGATATCTGTCAAATTTGAGGGAGATCAGACATAAATCTCTCTTCTTGATTTTTTTTCTTTTCTCTTGGGGGAAAAAACATTCGCTGAAAACATGTACAATACACTAAGATTGATTTGACATACGCAATTTTCCTGCATTTCATTTAAAAATACTGAATTAACAATTGACCAATTTTGAATTAAATCTACTTCGTCAATAGTGCATAAGCCACAATAGAATAAATGCACTCTTTAAAGTTCACTATATTTATTTACCATAGCCACACTTCGGCGCTAGTTTCACTTAAGAGCGTTACATCTCATTCACTGTATAACTCAGAGTGAGCAAAAACTATACCATATGAAGAATTACCACAAGTTCTATTCAAGTACTATAATAAATATAAAACAATGTATAACAGATATTAAACAAATAAAAGAGAAACAGTTTTTCACAGATGATTCAGCGCCGCTTAGCTAATGAGCATGCGCTACTAATTACTTCAATTCTCTCTTCGCGGTAAGGTAAAAATGCATAAAAATTCAAAATATTTTGATTAAAAATTGAAATATATAGAAAAACATAAAACACCAAGTACAGTTAAAACAATTAAAGAAACAATTTTTACAATTTGTACGCAAAAACAAGCTAATAACTTAAATGATAATTCCAGAACGAATCAAGCATAATTTAATTCGCAATAATAAAAGAAGACGTTACTTTGTTGTTGCGAAGCTTAGTTTCTCTAGATTGGCAGCAAATGCACTATTCTGTTAAGCTTCAAATGTAAACAAATATACCCGCTATCAGAACCAAAAATTAGTCTTAGCCGCACTTAAAAAAACTTTAAAATTGTTGATAATTCCACAATGATTGCATGCAGGTTAACTCAGGTCATAAAAATCTTAACCTAAAGATAAGAACGACATAATTCAATCATTTTTAAAGCACAAAATGCACAATTTACAAACTTATAAGAATAAAGAAACTAAGCTTACTGAGCCGAGTAACAGAATGGATATATATATAAATATATATATATATATATATGTATACTCTTGGTGCGGTCGATTGCAACCAAAATGCGAGGTGCACATATACATGTTATAGCAGCCCTATATATAAAATTTCAACGTTCTGACGCTACTCGTTTTTGAGTTATGCGAGATATATGCATACGTACGTACGTACGCACAGACGCCACGAAAAATTCTCTTCAGAATCC
>KK116787.1:216322-238570 GCA_000611955.2 Stegodyphus mimosarum
TCATTGCCGGATTTCTTCATTTTCGTTTACAAATATTCTTTAAGATAACACAGGTAAATTGGCCCAATAAGAGGACCTGTTCTTAAAGAATTATATGGATACCCTTTATATTTTTCAAAAACATTTGAAAAAAGAAGGAACAGCAAATGTTAGCAAGTTGGCAATAACGGAGCGAGAGAAGGAATGCGATGTTTTTGAGATGAAAAACGATTCAGAATTATTTGGTTTTGGTTAAACTTTATTTTTACTGGTTAATTTTAAGTTTCGGTTTCAAAATTTGAAATTACTAATGGTTGAAACGTTATACAAATGCCTGCATCATTAACCTTGTGTAAGTGTAATTTAGAAACGACGCATCCCTGAGCGATTTATTATAATCAGTTGCTATTTTTAGGAGAGAAAGAAGAAATAACTAAATTAAAAAGGAGAGCAAGAGATTAATGTAGAATTCTGTTTGGCATATTGATATATAATTCGAAAGTAATAAAAGGAAAAACCGGAAATTTCACCGAAAACGCGCTTAAACTGCTCAAATAAGAATATACTAAATTCCAAATACATGAGAGAATCATATTAATTGTTAAACCATAATCTTTCCCCATAGGAAGCAAGAACTTTGTTTTAAGGCATTTTAGCAAAATAAATATTAACACATAAAAAAAATAAATAGAAGCCTCAATAAGAGATTAAACCTAATTTCATTAGAATTGAGAAGGAAAGCGCATTAAGATAAAAAAAATTTGATCGATATGGTAAATTTAAATAATAAATTAAAAGCTAAATAGACGCATAAGTTTAAAATAATAAATTTATTGTATTTCGATCATTGTTTATCCATTTGCTAATTTCAAGAATCATAAGCAAGGAAAAATTATGAATGTAATGATAAATGATATTAACTGGCATCATTTATTTTAGACTGCTTATAAAATGAAATTATAAGTGTTCGTCTCATGCAGACGCAACCAAGATATTAAACGTAGATATAAAATCGTTAGATAGATATAAAATCAAGATATTAAATTCAAATATTCATGCTTTAAGATTTTAATTTATTTTAAAATTTCAGTGATAGGATAAGAGTAAAAATTTGGAAGGAAGGTATTACACAGCAGTTCCATTACATGCTCAGAAGTGACTTTACTTTTCCTTCTAAGTGTGAGTTTAATACCAGTGGCATTCTTTAATATATTTAAGGCAGTTGCAAAAGCGGTGACAAATATCGTAGTTTAAGACTTCCGCTCTTTATAATTCTTTGTCTTAATGCTAAGAAATATATCGCTTCCGTTTGAGTAACAATGGAGAGCTGACGTGGCATAACAAATATTGAAGCGTAAAACATTTACAATAACAGCTTTACCCATTACTGTCCAGGTTCATTGCCATTTAAGCGAAAAGAGTTTGAATACAATATGTATTTCAGAACAGAATAATAATAGTAGCATATACGCTTTTAATTTGATATCCCAACCTTAAGAAGTGAGATTTCAATGTTAGAAACGGGAGATCAAAAATTTCGTTTGGTTTGTCAGACTTCAATGTAGTGAAAATAATTGTATTTTAAAAATTTCTGTACCTTTCTTTAAAACAGAAAGAATTTAGAATTTTTTATTGAAAAATTTAGAATTGTATATGTGTTTTGGAGGTAGGAAAGTTAATATTTGTATTGCTTTTTATGAAATGCAAAACTTTCGAATGCAGAAATATATCAAAATTTACTTTCGGTGTCGTATTTTCGAAGCAGTTAATTTCTCATTATAGTAACAATTCTTACATAGCAAAACCACTTTTAATGTCTATACTTCAAATTAATATCTTCGCTTTTTTTATTTCTAGCCACTGGTCATTGGAAAATCCACTTTATTTAAAAGCTCAGTGTAAATAAAGAGCGCAAGTTTTTAAATTACTGTTGTCAAATGTATAATCCCATTAGTCCGTGAAAACAAAATAATATTTTTTTCTGGAACTGAATTGTTGAAATATTTCTTCTCTCTCAGATAATAATAATAGCCTGTTATGTTGTCAATTGGTATATCGTCGGACTTAACTTTTTTATACATAGCAAATATACTATTATAACTGCGATATTATTATAACTGCGTAAGAAATGAAAATACATGAGTGATTATAGTTTTTAAGCTTGTTTTCGTTTGACAAAAAATATAATTATTTTTTATAGTTTTTAAAGTTAATGCTAATTGTTTCCGAAAATTGGATTATTAGAAATTGTTTGTTATACCTGATTGTTGAAATTGCATGTGTTGAAAAAACTAATTAGGCTAATTAAAAAACCTTAGTTTTTTTATATTGCCCCTAATATGCATTTTCAATGAAATTCAACAAACAAAGTGGCAATCTTATTTTTAATATTATTCCTAGAGTATTAATTTTAATCACCGATTGATGATCTGCTCTAGTAATGATAATATTGTTGCGTGCGTACGGATTCGTAATAGACTAAATGCACGCAGGTCCCATGATATGTTGATAAAAGTTAGAACTTTCCACAGAAATACTCGTACAGGTGTTCACAGTTTCACTAAGTACAACCAGTAGTTACACTTCAAACTACTAAGTAAGTTAAACATAATGCAATGCAAAGCGCATTTAAAAGATCTCGATACTCCGAAGTCGCTCTGAAATAACAGCTCTCACCAACTGCTACTAAGGGTAGAGGCTCTCTTCGGCTTTATATAATTTTCACATGGCCGCCGAGATATTTCTAGAATTTTCTGCTTCTTGAAATTACTAGAAGGCAAGTAAGGGCCAGATGCGGTTACTGCTAATATAGTGACAAATTACATTTATTCAATTACAGTATCTATTAGGGTAATATAGGGACTGGACCAAAATATCGCCAATTTTTTGTGATTTCTCGCCAAATTTGGCGAAAAAAATTTGCTGTCAAAACCTCTGCTAGTTTGGCGAAATCTCGCCAATTTAACGTGGTAGCCACTTACTCAATATTAAATAGACTTGCCTCATTATTCTTATTTTTGTAGCAGAGCATCCCCCATCTATATTTTTGTAATATATTATATAGGAAAATACAATTTCATATATAATTTCACTAAAATGATCCGTATATGTACAAAATTCGTAACAGTATGATTTTTTATGGATGCTTTTTTTATTAATATTTCTATAAAACATAAAAAATGTTATATATATATATATGTGTGTGTGTGTGTGTGTGTGTGTATAAAACCCGTTGTAGGGGAAAATATGGTTGACTAAAAAGAACTGCTTTTGATAATTTTTTTCCCTTTCTACTGAAATTAAAATGTAAAATGAGGACGTTTAAGACTGATTTGTAAATCGTAATTATCTTTATGCTTCTACGTAAAAGTGACGCACAAATGACTAAATTTTACTAATCAATTAGAGTAAACTTCGCTTATACTGTTCAATAGTAAATAGCAACTAGAAAAGAAAATATTACTCTCCAAAATCCACTAAATCGCCTGCTCGCTCCTCAAAATAAAGTGTAGAAGAAATGGAAATTTAACCCGAATATGTTTATTTATTTATTTAAAAAATTGTGATGATTTCTATATCAGAAACCTTTTTCTAAGTTATATTTTATTTTTAGTTACAAACAAATGCAAACATTCAGGGGCTGTACCCTTCAATATGTGTACAGCCCCTGAATATGGTTCCCGATTTTAATATTAATTATCTGGAACAATTTTTACTGTACGAATTTTTACGCACTTTTTGCGTTTCATTTTTTATAAAAGTATAGAATTTCCTCAGATATAAGGAATGTATAAAAATTTATATTTCTTTAATTTTATGAAATTGATTTCTTAAGTTTGAAAGTGCCAAAACATGAATATTTCCATCGTGTAAAACATTTTTGCTCTTGGAAATGTATGTCTAGACCAACAGATGCGAAAAAAGGCCAGGTAAGGATTTTTCAACTGGCTGACCAGATAACTGCATCAGTTATTAGCATAATTTATAAACTAATGTTGTCCGGCATATCATCAGCATAAGCATGACAATAAAAAAGACAACTATTGGTACTTTCAAATGCATCCAATAACCTGGTACATTTCGACTTGATAAAAATATGGTTTTTATGTAAAAATACTAGACATTGTAATACTGCCAAAACTACAAGTGCAAAATACTTAATATATGTAATCAAAAGTGCAATTAAGATACCATAATTTCAAGCGTCATCAGTTATTGTATATATTATTCTATTGATACCAACAGGTATTTTACATATAAAAACTAGGGAAGCCAACATATCATGTTGTTAACAATGATGATGATGCCATTGTTGCCATTAAAAATGAACCTAAAACTATAATGTTGCAACATTGAAATGTAAACGAAATACGAAATGCTATACAGAACTGTAATTCTGATACATTATTTGGGAACTTTGTTATTTGTATAACTAGGAAAGTAGTATGTTTAATTCATGATAAGCATTATGACACGCAGTTTCTGTATTATTTAAGAATTACGAACAGTGTTAAAAGCGCATATGTTTGTGCCCTAATTTGCTACAGTTAACATGGGAAATACGATTATTAATATTAGGCAACATGATAATTGGAAAACCAGTTACGGATAACAACTACATACATACCTTATCCATGAAATAAACATGAATATCTATAGAAAAACATGCTAGGACCTTAGCAAATCTCATAAATTTCCAAAATTTGCTTGAAGAATAAAAGTGTGGTGTTAATAAAAGTTAGGAAAAGGAATTGTAAACAGACGCATACTTTTTAACATTACAAAAATATTAAATAGTATGGTGCTGGTCAGTATGTTCAAAGCATAATTATACCACTATCAATGGTAGCAATTAGTCATGAACAGCTTAAACGGCTAGCCGTAACTAGGTGTGACATAATATTGTGATTTATACTGAGATCTGAGTTTTTGATGTAATTATTTGTAAATAATACTTTAATCTGTTAAAATCATTGCAACTTTTGTATACCTGTGTAATTATATAATCAATGTGCAATTGCATATTCAGTGTGAAAATGCTTAACATTGTTGTAAAGAGTACCTGTGAATCTTCTCACTGGGCTGGTTTCTAGTGCAGGCCGACTGTGCGCCCAGGTAGGTACAGTAGTGCGGAGGAACAAAATCTCTAATATCACCGAAGAAATTCTGGTGATCCGTCCACCTTTCTCTGCACTTGTCCCTGCATCAGTTATTAATGCTAATGGATTACATAAAAAGAAAATTAGTCACCCTTCACTTAATGGCTTCCACTTGGTATCAGCGAGAAAAGCTCATATCTAGTTTATGTTCCGACCTAGTTTTTATCGCAACCGTAACCGATAGAAGACAGACGACAGGTCTCTTTAGGTTGGCAACACACTATCAGCCCCCACTCCCCCAGCGACCGCTGTAATGGCTTGCAAAGTTTGAATCGTACTCTACACGAGTATGAAATTCCATGCGAAACGAATCTGGATCGTTTTTCAAGCAGAGAAGACATTTCACAGGTGAACTTACTTTCGCGTTCTTTGCAGACAGGAAAATGGATTGGGGAGAGGGGTAGAAAGTTCATCTGTTTTCACCTAACGAGCTGTTTTTTCTACCTTCATTACTCCTCTTTTCTTTGCCCGCTCTCATTCGTTTTTGCGCCCCCTTTTTTTTTCGTTAGTAGTTAAAATCAAGTTCTAATGCTTCGTAAGTAATACTGTTGATGAAAAGATAATATCTAAATATAAAATAGACAGAACAATTAATTACTAGTAGCACCTGCAATTCAAACGCCTACGCAAATACTGTAATGCTTATCTTTCGCTCATTCATTAAAATACTTTATGAATGAACTTAATAGATTCTAGTCACGTAATGTCTCGGCGTATCAAAAAGACAAGATCGAAATTTAGTGTCCGCTCTGTGCAGTGTCATTAAAAATGTAGCTAGTCAAGCGTTTATTTGGTGTTAGAAAAATTTTCTCGGCAAATGTAGATTGCATGATTGTACACTTGAATAATATTTACGTGTGAAAAGTTTCAGTTTTAATAAATCTTGTTTCATTTACATAATATTTAATTTTCGGCAGAAATGAAAGAAAATCTTTTTCACAGTGGGTCTTCTGAAGAACCTCTGGGGAGGGGAGGAGGAGGAATAAAAAATAAAAGGAACTCCGCTAGTTGTCTAAGTAAGATGTTCCAAAGCGTAAATAGTTAAAAACAATTAAAATTTATACACTAAAACACGGTTATGAAACCATTTCGATTCATTGGCTATCTGTGACTAAATGGATAAGTTCGGATAGTCCGTTTAGGACTTTTTTCCCAGCTAACGAATAGACTGCACTTTTATTGATGGTTTTTCTTCATATTTATAAATGGGAATTCAAGCCAGTTTCCTGTAGAAAATTCTCTACGAAAGCCTTCTTTTCTAGAGCCGACAGTGCTAACCTGCTTTGTAAGAACCTTTCAACTGTTTCACTGTATTTTTCATTATTATATTTTGATCACAGAAACCCTCAATATAACAGCACATATAATGAACAATTGTGCTACTAGTTAATTTTCATGAGGGCCAAAAACTTACATGATGCCAGATACGCCATATCTAACAAAACCAGGTACTAAGTATGCTAATTCATGGGTAGTTTTTGTTGGGAATTATTGCTGACCGCTTCAGTGTTGTAGAAATTCCTCTTCAAAGAAATATGAATTTCCTTCTAACAGCAAAACATTAGTGCAGAGAATGTAGAGAATAACCGATTCGGAATAGCGTCAGCTTTCGTTTAATCTATGATTTTTACAAGAGAATCTGAAATTCGTAGGAATGGCTCATAGTACTTACTAACTGTGTGTTTATTTTCGAACCAGCGCTAGAAACTGTTACCCAAAGATATTCCGTAAAATAAAATTCTGTACTTAGGAAATATGAGAAATTCTTGATCAAAACTCAAATACAAAATTATAAATTTTAAAGAGTTCATTTGTATGATCATTAATATCTGGTTGTAAGGAAAGCACCATCTTTAGTACGGGTACTAATAATCACCCAAATCTGTGACTTTTTGCCAACGTTTTGGTAGTTTCTCAAAGCTTTCTGCCCAGAAACTTGGTGGCCGCTAGTCCAAAAACAAATCAACTCATTTTGGAACTCCTGTGCGGAATGGAAGATAGCACCAGCAAGATGTGCCTGCAGGTATGAGAAAGGTAGAATTACGAAAGAGCTATGTCGGTTCTGTATGATGGGTGTGGCAAAAGAGGCCATTCGAATCCATACAGAGTCCAGCTGGTGAATGCAGACACATGTGGTCTCGCATTAACATTAACTTGATGGAACATTACTTTTTTCCGCCGGAACTCAGTTTGACGTTTTTGCTTGATAGCAACGTCAACACGGACTAGCATCTGGCTGTACACCTTACTATTGAGGGTTTTATCTTTTTCCAGATATTCTTTATGGATACCACCACGATAATCCCACCGGATACAAAGCACGATCTTTTTTTGTTAGACAAATAGCGCTTTGCGTCGCTGCCAACGGGCTCAACGAATTCGAACATAAGGCTCGAATTTCAAAGGGATGAAAATCTCTTGTTTACCTTTTATCCTCATAAAGCTGAGAAATATTGAAGCAGACAACCCTGTAGAGTCATCAGAATTTGTGTTATGACTTGTTACAACAACAACATTGTAGAGATATTAGCTTATTTCGAAACAGGAGTGATGTAAAATGAGCAATGCCCTCCTCGCCGGGACTCGAACCACGGACCTCTCGAATACGCCCCGAGTGTGCTGACCATTATACCAAGAAGGCATGCCAAGGAGGTAGGAGAAATATCTTATATACTCCCCCTTTAAAGGGCGAATGGGGACGAGGAGACCCAATCACTAAATCCTAGTGGTCGAGAATCAGCATCCACCACTTTTTTTTAGTTCGGGCGCCACTGTAGAAACATTAGGTATTTTTTAAAAGCAAGACAGATGAAAAATAATAATGTCCTCGCCGGACCTCTCGAATACGCGCCGAATGTGCTGACCGCTACAGCACAAAGGCATGCCAAGAAGGCGGGAGAAGTACCTGAAAAAGAACTTATTCATAGGGCACCAGATAGTATAAATATGAACCTTCCTATAGTTCTTGATACTAAATTCCATAATATCCTAGACTTTAGAGACTATTTTTTATTCTTCATAAAAACAAAGAAAATTAACATTAAGGGCTCGTAAAAGAATGTTGTGTCTTTGGAGAAGTTAAATCGAGCCTGATAGTCATAGAGATTTATTTTTTCTTTCTCTTTCTCAGTCTCTTTTTTATAATTTTATTTTTTAATAATACTAGTTTCTCATTACCCTACATTTTACTCATAAATGTAAGAAATCACTAATGCGAACTGACAAAAAATCTCCTCTTTTTTACAATGTTTTATTTTTATGGTTTCAGCTTATTTTATGTACTTTTATGTACCATAAAATACAAACTTACACATTTTACATAAGCGTTTGCATTTTGTTAGGTTCATAAATTAAGAGCAAAGTCCTCAAACCTGTCTACCAACCTACTTCGAGAGAGAGGGGGAGAAAGTAGAAAAAAAGAAAGCCCTAAAAATTCTTATAGCTTTTAATTTTATAAAAATTTGCATGGAAAAGTGCGTAAAATTAGATATATTTTAAATATTGTTAGAGTATTCCGACTTTTGAATAAAGCGGAGGACGGGTAAAAGCCCCTAGTATTTTATTATTTTAAATTTTATTCTGAGTACACCGTTCCAAAAAACAAATTTTTTACATTAGCCCATTAAAAATTCAATTTTTAACATGAAATGCCCATGGCGGTTTCCTTAAAAGGGCCAAATGCTCATAATATTATCTTTTCTTCGTTTCAAGGCAAAACAGGCTAAGTTTTGCTTGGTTTTTTACCTCCAGTGTAGATAATTACATACAGACATAGTCTGCAAAAGTATTTCCCTTCAAGACTAAGAACCCTTGCGTGCTTTGCTATAATTAACTAACTACAGCTTCATTGTGAAGAAACGTTTGGTAGTAAATAAAAGTTATAAATAAAAATGACGTGATGTATAACCGTATGGGTAGGTTTATAACCATAACTATAAATACTGAATGAACTTACTCTACCGCCAACTGAGAAGCTGCTGTTACTTCTTCAAAAGTTTTAATTAATCTTCATGAAGACAGATGAGGGGAGAAGTAGTTCAATTTTATGTAATGTGTTATTAGTAAAATTTGGAAACAAATTTGCACATTAGATTACTTCTTAACATAAACTCGTACATTACCCACAATGCACATAGAAGTCAAAATTTTCTTTATAATTACTTCTAAAGTCCCTTTTTTTTAATTAGGGAAATTGTTTTTAAGAACAGGATGTTTTATTTTGACCTCCTGTTCTTAAAACAAAAAGGTATATTTGTGCTTATCTTATAGAAGTGCATCATGACAATTTAAAATTATGCAGTTCTGAGATTGTACAAGTGAAGCTTATACTTACATAACAACAAAAGGGAAAGTAAAAGATTTATTCAGTAGTATTTATGCTAAAACATTTAATAAGCAATAATAATAAAACGATATTTTGATTCTCTGCAGATATATAAAGAAATTTCATCATTTTAAATCTATTTAGATAATTTAATTTTTCCTTTTTCCCCTTCTTGAGAAACGTATCCGAAACTCCGACTATCCAAATTCTTGTTCTCTTCTTGTCAAATAAAGCTGTACCGTTTATCGAGCAAAACAAATAAAATTCTGAAATAAAACATGTTCATTTAGGAACGTCGAAATTTGAATTATCTATATTCTTGTTTTTCTTGCTAAATATTCTTGTTGTTGTTTATCTCTTTTTATTCTATTCTTGATTTTCTTTCTAAATATCTTTCTTTTGTTTCGTTTATTAAATAAAACAAATAATTTTCCTATAATTAAAATCTATTCCTTGAGAAAAACTATCCAAAAGCTTTCTTTCAATTATCTAGATTTTTGCTTTGCTTTCAAAATAAAACTAAAATTCTGAAATAAACGGAACAAAACATATTCCTAAAAAGCATATCTAAAACTTCAATTTTTAAGACATTTTCTGCCTCCTTACCGCTTCTTGATTAACTGGAAGCATACTCAACGCGTATTCGAGAGGTCCAGGTTCGAGTCCCTGGAACGGCACTGCACGCCTCCTGCTTCAAAAAAAAAAAGAGACCTAATGACTCGAAAAGTTATTCAATTACTGTTGTTTCCTTTCTCAATAAAAATAAACCTACTACTAAATTTCTTAAGTTCTATAATTTTTGTTAACTTAAATAATAAAAAAATTAAGTTAGCGCGTGTGTTAAAGGCTAAATTTTATCATTTAAAAAATAAATAAGAATTTTTTTAAAGCAATAATAGTAAGAATAATAAATAAATAAAAGATCTGTACGATGATGTAATATGCATACTAGAAACACCTTTTATAAAATAAAATAATGTATTTTAATGAATTTTGATTTATAAAAGCAATTTAAATTGATATATTATTGAAAATAAAATTAAGATTTAAATATTGAGAAATTTTTCTTACAATCTTACGTTTTAGCGAATAACAGTGTGTTGATTACTAATACTAAATAATTATAATAATAAAATAATAAGTAATAATAAAGTAACATTCTGTCCCTCCGTTGGAGAAATAAAATAAGTTCACTATTTTAAATCTACACGAGTTGATTTTTCTTCCCTATCAGATTTTACGAAACGTATTGAAACTTAATTTATCTACATTCCTGTTTTTCTCATTAAGGAATTTTGGTGAACTTTTTACTCCTGTAGCTGAAGTGAGAGGTTGTATGAAACCTGCGAAATAATAGACCTGCCAATTTACTCAAATTTCACCGATTCTCATCACACATTACTAGTTTCTTTATTGTTTGTCTTCAGCGTCATCTTTCTCTTATACATTATTCGACATTGAAAATGCAACACTAAGAAGGAGTGGTCAGAAAGTGATGAAATTTTGAAAAAAGAGAGAGACAGCAAGCAGCAATAAGTGATCTTTATTTCAAAATGATAGTCAGAATAAAGAGTGAGAACGGCGTCTGCTCAGTAGGATGTAGGACCACCGTAGACAGCGATGCATGAAGAAACACGTCTAGGCATAGAGTCAGTAAGAGTGCGGATGGTGTCCTGATGGATGACTCTTCATTCCTTTTCAACCATTTGCCACAGTTCGTCTTCTGAACGAGGCAGGGGCAGAGTCTGCAAACGGCATCCAATCACATCCCACACATGTTTGATTGGTGACAGGTTAAGAGAGTACGGTGGCCAGGGAAGCATCTGTATACCTTGCAGAGCATGTTGGCAGATGCGAGCACTGTGAGGCAGGGCGTTATCCTGCCGAAAAATAATTAGACAGTCCCTGAAGGTAGCGGACTGCACCGGCCGCAGTACATTATCCAAGTATTGTTGGGCCGTCATAGTGCCCTGAATACGAACTAGAGGTGACCTGGAATCGTAGGCAATAGCGCCCCAAACCATTATGACACGTTGTCGGGCGGTGGGGCATTCCACACTTACTGCCGGATTACATCTGTCTCCACGTCGATGCCACACACGTATGCGGCCACTGTCACTGAATAAACAGAAGCGTGACTCATCTGAGAACACGACGTTTCGCCATTCTGTCATCCACATCGCTCCAGTCCGGCACCATTCTAAACGTTGGCGTCTATGCTGTGAGGTCAATGGCAGTCTTCTTAACGGACACCGTGAGTGCAGGCCACGTTAAACTAATCGACGGTAAATGGTTCTCGTCGACACGGGAACATCCAGGGTATCTTGCACATGCTGTAGAATCACGATACAAGTGACTTGCGGGATCGCCACAGCTTGTTGGCGGATGCGTCGATCCACGCGTGCTGACGTCCCTCTGGCTGCACCTGCACCCCACCTTCTCCCCACATTTCCTTGTTCCAACCATGTTCGCCATAGCCGATGCACCGTGCTCGCATCCATGTGGGTATCAACTGCGATTTGACGTAAGGACCAACCCGTCCTTCTCAGTCCGATCACCATACCCCTCGTAAAATCGTCTATCTGCTGGTAATGCCTTCGTTGACGGCCGCTTGGCATTCTCTCCTATTACACGTATCCTCCGGGACAAAAACCGACTTTCTTCGATAATTTGTCTGGCAGAAATAACGATACTAATACTGCCTTCTGCACGTTCCTTCCCTTATATCTTACTTCACGTGCCTCAGAGAGCTGCGCATTTCACATCATTCGCATATCTCAGTGACGTGAGTCTACTCTAAAATTTGCATAAATTTCTGACCACTCCTTCTTGGTGTTGCATTTTCAATGTCGAGCAGTGTATAAGGCATCTTGTTATTTCCCTCGGCTAATCAATATAAAGTAACCTGGAGCAACAAAGGGAAATTGCTACAGGCTACTGCAATTGTACGCAGTCGCTAATTCTTACTGCCATGGTTTCTTTCCGCAAGGCATGCGATGTGGTAAACCTATTTAAGTTCTAAACTTTTACGGCGAAGATGCAAGGGTTGTTCCAAACTCACATTAAGAATTTTTTAGACCTTAAGCATTTAAAACTTTTTTATGGCTTCACATACATTAAACGCAAGTTTTTCCCCGTTTCTACTTTCTTGCTCTTTTTTTAAGAACAGCATGCATTCCATTGCGTAATTGGTTGCAAGAATTTTGTTTTTTTGTGTTGCCCCCTATTGAGTCTCTGAGCATCTTTTTGGCGGTGCTCCTTTCCCTTGATGCCCTAAGCACGTGTCTATTTTGCTTAGCTGTTAATCGATCTCTGGTTGTTGTCGGCGATAGATCTTGTTATGCTCATAGTATAGTATATTTGGTTATCAATATGTTGTTGAAGAGCACTTCTTTGGCATAGTTTTGAATGGTGGCGTTAACCCACAAATGGCACCAGTGAAAGTCAATGTCATTTTTATATCAATTAGCGTCAAGGCCCGAAATGAGGACCTTTCGGACTTTAGCATTGTAGAGACATTAGGTTATTTCGAAGCAGGAGACATGAAAAATGAGCAACGCCTTCGCCGCGAATCGAACCACAGACCGTCTCGGTTACGAGTCGACAGTGGCCACTACACCACGAAGGCATGCGAAGGAGGCGTAAGAAATACCTTATAGCATAACGTTTAGAAACAAACGATCAAAGTGCACTTCAGCCTGGAAGCGTTAAAGAAGCAAGCCGAAAACTTTCTAAGCTGAGCGACCTTTTTATACCAAACGTCAAAGAGAAGATAGGCCGGTGTTTAAGGCAAGCGTAACTCTTAGTAGAACTTAAACATAACTGTCAAAACTTTTGGTGCATTATTATCGGCCATTTATGTTTAATGGTCTAAGAAAATGTGCTTGTACGATTAAAACGAATAATGTTTATTAGTATTTGTCTTTACTTCGGTGATTAATGTTTCTCCTCGAAGATGATATTCAAATGTTTATCTTATGGAGACCAGATCCAATCCTCTAAATCAGAGATCATTCTTGTAATTCTTTGCTGTTATGATCAGAAGCCGCTCCCGCAAGCGGCTATTGATCATAAGAGCAACTATATGCGTAGCTATTATGCGATTACATTAATACATGTTGTTGCTGAAAGAAGTAGCAATTTTGATGGCTTAGGACGTAAAATGTTGAATTCGTAATGAAAAGCAAACTTGAGATTCGATGTATATTAAATATTCATCTTTATTTCCATTTACATTTGCAGCCGTAATTTGCTGGGCACGCTAATAGTGTCTGTTCAAGAACATTTACATTTTTGATGCTGTTGCGATAGGAAAAGAGCAGCCACGCAGTGTCTTAACGGAAACAGAGGTAGAAGCAAAAGTGCGCAGTTATCCAACATGAATGCTCTCCAACAGAAGGTTTCGGTTTAAGTTGCTTAATAAGAGAAAGCTTCATTTCTCGAAATTTTGAGTTCAAGTTCCGAAATAACTGCTTCATGAGCAAGTCACGTGATATGGATTGGTCTAAAAATGACGCAATCCGGAAAAAGGCATTACTATTTTTAAGATAGAAAGGGAGAATTAACAGGCTATTACTAGTTTAAGTTATAATATTGATTTATGCATTTTCATCTTACACATACACACATATGTATATATAGTAATTTGAAATCTTCATGGCATTATGTTAAACACAAAGAGCTAACTCAGTCTTAATTCGCCGTCATGGCCAACATAAATAGCACCTTTTTATTTCTTGATAGCCGAACATTTTAAAAAATCACCATAGCTTAACTTGCGCCGTGAGCGCCTGTTCTTGAAAAACTTCTCAGAATAAAAGGTAGGGGCAGAAATGAAAAGGATATGATGTTTCTAAATGAATTAATTTCAGTTTGATATATCCCCAATATAACCCTTACAAGACTTAATTGCTTTCGTTCACTATTGATCTTGGAGGACTATGTTTACACAGGCTGTGCAAATGGAGGCTGGACATCCCAGGAGGTCTTGTCTCTCAAGCTCACCTTCAAATCCTTCGTTGGAGAATTAAGAAAAGCTGTCAAAGAATCAAAGTCAAGATCAGTCCTCTTCTCATGAACATAATGATTAGGTTCCAGCAACCATCACCTCTCGCTGATCTTTAGCTATCAAACGAATGGAAAACACACCCATGAGACGGAAACACCCTTCAGCCACGCTTTAAGTTTGATTGCTACCTGCAACTGGCAGAAATGGTTACCCATAACGAAAACGTCTGATTATCTATAAATGCAAAGTGTGATCACAGAAACCATCGCACTTAAACCTGAGCTTAATATGCTTATTGCGGATATTAATTCGGTACCCTTTCTCTTTTTTTACTTTCTTGGCTATTTGATAGCTTGAGATTGCAGAAATGAATGGAAGAATTAATGGAACTGGCGAGAGAAAAAAAGCACAAAGGTGTTATAACCCATCAAAATATTTCCATTTATCAGAAATGATGATGTCTGGTGCTCCACCTGAATTGAAAAGACTTTACGAAGACAGGATGGAATAAAAGTAATGAAATCATACCCTAACTATTAAAATTTAGCTTATTATCCTGAGATTGCTTAATTTGCTTGCTCTCATACTTGTCCTTATAATAGCATGCGCTTTGGTAAAAAGAAGGGATTCAATGATGAATTTCTAGCGGAACAAGGTTTCGCATCTTACAAGATTTTTACTGTTTAGATGGGTTTTCACTTATGATGAACTCACTCAAGGACATGGCTGCAATTAAATACGCCATCATATTATTTGTGGAAACAGTCAGTCAGTCTTATTGCTAACGAGTTATAGAGATGGTAATGATCTCGAATAAACATTACAAAATTTCATCCTGGCTCCATTTCTGACAAATGGATTACTTGTATCTTTTTTTTATGGTTTGTTTTTCTATGTGTAACATAAATGTACAGGCCACTTTTCTTTGTAGTCCTTTACAAAGGCATTCCTTCTAAGGCAGATATAACAGTATGCATACCATAATTAGCCAAACAATTATGTAACTAACTAACGTTTTCGCTTAGCACAATCACCCATTCCTTCCAATTAACAGCTAATCATCTTAGATGAATCAAGTAAATGAATTCAGTGAGACATAGCGCACAGTGTTTCAAACACAAAACTTCAGTATTCGCTGAAACTTTTTGGAAATCCAGACATTTATGTCGATGAACACAGGAGACGCTACTGCAATAAAATTAAAAATGCATGTAAAAAAATAGTGATAGCTTTTTCTTATATATATGTTTTTCTCAATTTGCATTAAGCCTTAAAAAAAGAAGAAGGAAATCTGAAAGTTTTCAGATTTTAAATTGTGTTCAAAAGAGCGTTTTCTTAACATTTTGTGTGTTACCTTTGTTTATTAAATATCATGTGCTTCACTCTTAAACCATAAAATTCAATTCAAGAGCAATATCATAAAATAATTTTAAATTGCGCGTATCTTTCGAATTTCCGATACACAGTCTCACGCGCCTGAGATAAAAATGTCTTTTTCTGTACAACGTTGCCATTGCTCGCTTTGAAATCCTTGAATCTGTTAATCAAAAACTCTTTAAGTTTTACAAGATATGAAATTGATGACAAAACAAACTGAAATTAAATTTGGGCTTCCAGATGCCCATATTCGCAGTAGGATTACGTCATTCAAAATTTTATCTCTTTAGGTACCGTTATTTTATCACAGTGCGATAAACATACATACATTTAGGCAGATTCTTCATTATTTAATTTCTTCAAATGTATTACAGGACGATAATATTTGGTGGCAACAATTTGAAAAGTGAAACGGACATTCAGAGTGATTCGACGCAAAATCTCAAAACGAAAACAATAGTGCTTCAGAAACAAAGCCTCTTTGGACTGAAAAATATTTCTTACTTTTTGATGATGACGACATTGAGTAAATATTTAAATACTTTTCATTAAAAAAAGAGAAACAGAGAGAAAACACATATCGCAAACTCTATATTTTGTAAGATGCTTTGGAAAGTTAGTTGCAATTTTAAATACGTTTTATTTGTAAAAGCATTTTATATAATCATATTCGAGTGTCTGAGCCAGATTGTTGTCAAGAAACGCTTATTTTTCAAATTTATCCCCCCCTTCTTAAGATGATTATCATTAACATCAGTCTCGACACTGCGAAACATTTTAAACCTCTTTTCATAAACACTGGATAAAACCTTCCTGGAAACGTTTTACAAATAATATGTTCTTTTCCTATAGCAACCTTCTCGTTGTTAGAAAAAAGGCTCGCAGGGGCATTTATGTACTTTCCTGGGTTCAAATCTTACGTATAATAATAATTTACATATAATAATAGTTTGTTTCTAGAGATTCCATACAAAAATCCTAAGACCGTTAGTAGTTAGACCGTAAATTTCTCGGTAAAAAAGCTTCATAAAAAATAAAAAAATGAGAAGAAGAAAAAGCAGCTAGCTCGCAATAATTTCAGCTCATTTGCAAACTTACAACTTGCAAACTTTTGCAACTATCGTTTAGATTTTATGGGTCATCAGTTAGCAGCTATTACTCTCTTCATCAGGAAAATTGTATCACCAAGAAAAACAAAACTTACAGCAAACGTATATATAAAACAGAATGCATATAATTTAAGGCACGAATGATTAAAATTGCAGAACTGTAAATTGAATTTGGTATTTTGCCCCTTTTAGAGCTAATAAGGATAGTATTGATCGATATAGAGTTTAGATGGCTATCTCTGGAATGCCGTTTAATATGTAGATTGAAAAAGCATTCACAACTCGTCAAACGCAGTTGCGCATAACATATGGACCAGCATTCTATCAACCATATCCTCATGTTCTGTTGGTATCAGAGAATCGTACAGGTTAAAGAGAAATTTACACTTGTTGGTCATACAAGAACTGTTGAACAACATATGTGACATAACATAATTCCTGTCTTGGAATGTAGCAATGGAATCTCACAAAATATAATGCCAGCTATTCACATAACGTCTGCAATTCATATAAAGCGGCAGCGTGAATGATGTGATAGCATTTCCATCCTATGAGGTTGGCGGTAAAGACTACCAAACACTCTGCAGTGAAAGCCTTCTAGATCGATGGATTTCTGCGTGATATCAGCGAACGAAGGTTTGACTTTTATGGAGCCGCACATTGCACCCAAACTTAACGATAATTTTCTTCTGTTATCCCAGTGTCTTTATTCTGTACTTCACTGCCATTCTTTGACTTCGATATAGATAATTATTGCAAGATGCAAACCTGGACGACCAGTTGCAAGTCCTCATTTTAGCAGCCACAGTGATATTAGCAGATATCGTCTAATGTTTATTATCCTCCATTGTTGTGCGCATGTTTTAAAACTTGCTGTGACCCATCATTGCCATGAAGTATCTATCTTTGCATTCCTTCGCACTAGCTGGTATTCCAGTCTTTTCACATCGATGTGTTGAATCTTCTAATTTCCATTGTTTTCATTGTCCAAAGGATAACACGTAGCTATGTTAGTTATCCTTTGGAACACTTTCTTTCAGTCTTATTATTTCAGTTGTAAAGTCCTTTAGTTGTTCACAACATTCTCTCGCTCTGCGTTAAACCACACTAGGTATTTATCACAGCAATAGCAATTGATTATAACCGACACAATGATTGAGACGTACTTCTGCAGCCCTCTTTTTATATCCTTTAAACCAGATTTCTGCCTTGATGGTTTGCCCATCCTCTTTGCCTAGAGGTTCAAATTTTAATCATTTGCATTTGTACTGATAACTAATCCGTGAGCCAAATTTCAAGACTACCAAAAAATGTTTCTGGTGTTCCAATTTCTCTGAACAGCAGTGTATGTACTACTGATTGATAATTGATCAATTAAAAAGCTTGTATGTTAGATATTACAACGCGTGGGTTGGCAACACTTCCTATTATGATAAGATGTGAGTTTTTTGTCTGGTTAAAAGAAGAATAACACCTGCTATCAGATATTAAGAAAGATCGATGGCAGTTTCTCTGTATCAACCTAGATTATGACTTCTTTCAGGTGTTAAACTGGACTTGAAATCAGGTTGCAAGCATCTACCTCTCCCCCTCCTCTTTTTATAAACATATATATATATATATATATATATATATATATACATATAATTGTTTATTTAAATCAAAAAAATACATATGTTTTATTTTCACTTTTTTATTTTGTTTCATTTTATTATTTTTTCTCTTCAGTTTGAAATTGAGCTTAGTAACTAGTTTAAACTTGAATTATTTCTTACTGCGCTTCGTACAGGTGCCTTACGATCAATACGGAAGAAGAAAATAAAGTTTCAAATTGACCATTCATTGAGTCAAGTCCGTTTCAGCCCTTTCTTGACTACAGACGATTATTGCAATGGCACCCCGTATATACTAAAACAGCGTTTCTTAATCTTTGGTCCTCGAAACCTGCCCTTGCGCTCATCCTAAATTTTTAAAGAAAAGACAAAGAATGAAATTAAACTTTACTGAAGTATACGTCCAAAATCAGAATTGCAAGAATAACAAGCTCATCCATCAATATGACTACTAATATTTATTTAATTTTTAACTAATAACATCAAGATTATCCAAATTACAATAGCGGTGAATTATTAAAAAAATGTATTTTTTTATTTATTTAATATTAATATAATATTAAATAAATTATTAATATAATATTAAATAAGCTTTAATTAATATAATATTAAATTTTATTCAAAATGGCGGATTTAACAAAGCAGTGGTTCGAAGGCTACATTTACGCTCTTTCCGAAGAGAAATATGCATACTCCGTTATCCAAAAACGATGTGAGAGTCATGGTTTTGTGATATCTAAAGCGTCGATAGGTAATATCATCAACAAGAAAGGAAAGAAACGTCAAATTGCAGCCTCAAGAGGGACAAAAATTCCAACCAAATATCCAAGGAAAAAACGGACATCTTCGATTATTGCAAAGGTACGTTGTTTAATGTTAAAAGAAAATCCCCCTAGTCAAAGGGCAGTTGCAAAATCATTAAAATGCTCGGTGTCCACTGTAAATAAAATGATAAACGTTGATTTAAATCTTAAGAAAGCGAAAAAACGCAATGTGCATTGTCTTCTTCCAAAGCATATCGCTCAACGCAGGACACGTTGCAGAATTCTATATGAGAAACACTTATCCAAAGAAAAATGGAAAACAATTGTCACAATAGATGAAGCATGGGTGTATTTAAATGATTGTAACAAAAAAGAGCCATTTATTACCATAAAAGTAAAGAAAAAAATTTAAGTACATGGTTCAAAGAATCGAAAGAAAGTTTGTCTAAGGGATTCATGATTGTTGCTGGTTTTTCTTATAATGGCAAGTTAAAAATAAAGAGAGTGCAAAACATTGTCAAGATTAACTCCAAATACTATCAGGAACATATTTTATCGCCAATTTTTCTGAATGAAATACCATCGCTTTACTCACAGTGCCATCAATCTCTGAAACTCCATCAGGACAAAGCTAGAAGTCACACATCAAAATCCACTGTAAATTTCCTAAAAGAAATGGAACAAAAAACTGGTATCGAGGCCATTCCCTTCACTGATGTCCCTACTAAATCTCCCGGTGTGTCACCTATGGAATTTTGTGCTTTCGGACTTTTAAAAAGTGCATTATCCAAACGTTGTCCCAAAACCCTAACAGGACTCTGGAAAGCTGCTCGGGAGGAATGGGATAGAATACATCTTCTGACACTTCAAAAGGCATAATTATCCTGGAAATTGCGGTGTCGAAAGATAGTTCAGAATAAGGGATGTCAAATAGAACATTTAAAACACAAGAATTTTATGTAATTTAGTTTTGTGAATACAATATACATCATCTAAAAAATGTGCGAACAGCCTCTGTATATGCCAAAGAATTACTTTCAAAGCGCAAAAAGACTTCTAAGGTGACGTAAGATGGTCCGCAAACGTTCTAATTTACAAAAATGGTTCTCACTAGAAAAACGTTTGAAAGACGCTGTATGAAACATGTAAATGATTCAAATAGAAATATCTTTTGCTTATTTCTTGCATGCGTAAAAGCTTACGCTCTCCGAAAATCGATTCCTTAAGTGGCTGCTTATGTTGACTACGCTTGAAGCAGGCCCTACATTGAATAATCACAAGGCAAGCAAATAGGTTGCTACAAACAAATACGTCTTTTGTGTTCCTTCGCTTTTCATACATCAGTTTTACCAACGATGTGGGTATCTCTATACTGAGTATGGCATCAAAACAAAATATGAAAAAACTAATAATTGTCTTCAGATTTACAAAACGCTCTTTCTTCCTGAATATTTTAATAACCTATAAACAGATTTAAAGATCACCACAACCTTGCAGAGTAACGTTATACCACTGCCGTCTCTTTAACTCATCCTACTTCATCAAAATAGAATATAGCATTTCTTTGAAAAGAAAAAAAAAGCAATAACCTGCATTTAAGAAGTCGGATTCTAGTTTTTTCCCTGTTATAAATCAGCATAAAATCTCTCTATCGGTTTTTATATACGTTTTATGAATTTTTTATTCTGCGTCAGTAGTTAAACACTGGCAACAAAATATTCATTTTGAAGCTGTGCCTTCATTTTATAGCTTATAGCGAATATTGCTATACAGTGACATTTATTATACCAAGCAGAAAGGAGAAAAGGAAATAAATTTAGGCACTTAAGGATATGTAAAAAATACTGCAGCGTTTACATATGGTTAGTAATTAAAAATAGCCTCTTAATTTCTTCAATTACTGTCAGATCAAGTCGTTCTGAGTTACATGAAATCAATAGCATTTTTCCTCTTGAGCCGTTTGACCGTTGCATTAAAATAAATTTTTGAAAGAATTCTCGTTAAGGTAAAAAGGCAGGTAAACCTTTTTATATACGCCATGCCATCAGCTTTATTACAGTTCAATTTACATAAATTATGGCTCATACGAAAATTTATTTCTATCCGTCACGTGAAGGCCTTTTTCTGTTACTTATTTTGTTTGTTCAAATTCAAAATCTATGGGGACCACCATGATAGAAATAAACATAAAGTGCTGAAATACCTTTATCATAAAAAATTATTTTAAAGGAATTATTTTTTACCCTGCCTTTTATTATTGAAACATTTTAGCAAAAACATATTCTGCTTTCGGATAACAAAGAAAGGCGATTTCTGACTATAAGATATTTGCGTTTTCAGCTGTGAATTTTTAATGCAAATTCTAATAATTTTATGACGTTATAAAATATGTTAAAAAAAGCTTTTTAAGTTACACCTTTCTGGTTAAAATATTTAAGTAAAATAAAAATGTAAATTATAAATTTATGAGACTGAAAATACTAGAGCTGCTAACAAAAGCAGAATTTATATGAAAATTAGCTAAATTTCTGGCGCCATGTACACAGTCAGCTGACTTATCGCCCGTCTTAGTCTTCGAGAAATAACTATGAACTCAGGAGAAAGTTTAAAATACTTTTTTTATTAGAACTTCAGCTTAACAACTTAATTTAATTAACAGAATAATTGCCCTCTTTTTGTGGAATCAGAACATAAACACTAATGTAAAACTTACGTAATATGCGTTATACACAAGAAACGCCTAATGCTAATTTTGTCTGAGGTCCTCTAATAAAGGGAGAAAACACGTCTAGCAAATGGTTAAAACAGATTACGCTAAATATAAGAGCTGGATCAGCAAGGAGATGGTCACGAATTGCTGCCAAATACTCTCTCACTATCAAGAACTTTGCTCTTATATACGTTAATTAATTTGT
>KK116787.1:238588-275453 GCA_000611955.2 Stegodyphus mimosarum
GACTTCTAGTGAGAATTAAATAACTCAGAACAAGTAATTTATTCTACCCCTTTCAATTTAAAATTATTGGGCTTGTTTCAATAAATTTAATATGTTCTTAAAGCTATTAAGAAAGTTGTGCAACACGTGCATGCATATTTTTGAAGCTTTATTATAAAAACCTTCCTGATTTTCTGCTGTTTTTAGTGTTGTAAATATTGGATTTCATTTTTTAATAATTTATTGAGTAAGCTCGGATAATTTTCTTGTTTTTAAGGAGGTAATAATTTTATGCATAAAGTTTATAGCAGTAGAATTTTCAGAATTCCTGAAGCAGAGTTTCGGAGCTATCTACTTGCTTTCAGAATAAATGAGAAGGATATCTTAGTCTTTATCTCGATAACTGGAACATGCAAAGTTGTATACGCAGAGAATTAATTTTTCTGAATTTGAAACAGATTTTTCATCACTCATAAAACGAGAAACATTTGCGAGAACCTGAACCTTTTCTTAAGGCTGACATTAACAGCGGCATTTATAGCAAAATCTATTATTAATTACTTAAGCTTTCAGGATCGGATTTAGAATAAACGTGGTGTATGAACAAATATTTCAGAGAAAATTTCAGATTACATTAAATATTTATACAAATTATCACTATTTCAGTGTTTAAACTACCTTAGATTTAACTTGCAAACAAAATCACGCTCTGGGATAAATTGTAATAAATTTTGCTATTATGGAAAGAAAGTTATCAAAAGGAAAAGGAAAGAGTTATTTCAATGTTTAAATAACTTTATAGCCCACGAATAAGACGAAAAAAATGTTGCATCATCAATTAAGAATTCAGTGCACCAATGAGTTCTTTCCCTTTGAAGATTTCAGTCCTTAAACAATCCTGTTAACATCATAAAGAACCAAATTAGCCCTATCTAATTGTCACTTACGATGATAGACATATACTAATAACTACTCCATGGAAAAGAGGGCGTCCCTTGGAATTAATCAGTGCCAACCTATTTTGACACCTAAAGTCAAAACTACACTTACCAGGCAAGTGAAAAATGGAGTACGATGGATCATCAAATGCCAACCTTGCCAAGAAGGTCTACCTTACATGAAAGTTGTACTGAAAATTGTGCAAAACATGTTGATGAACAGTTTGGTTTGCCGGAGGCAGTGACTGGAACTTCGAATTAAAAAGGCATCTTCGTATCTTACCTTTTTCGATGGCAACAATGACACCTTTGCAGCCACGTGTTAATCAACTCATTTCTTTCTCCCGCCCTTTTTCTGAGTAACCTGCAATTTTTGTCTCTATGGAACTTAACGTGCATCATTTTTTGAGAAGTAACTGGTGATTGAAAGTCCATCTGCTTGATGGCCTCCAATGGACATTAGCCAAATGGTTTCCGGAGCTGTCAATTATGTTCGCTGAGTAGGTTCAACTTGAAGCGACTGGCTATATCAGTACTTTCTTAGATTACGTGGCACAAACTAAGTTTATGAGCAATTGTATGAAGAAGTAGTTTTCAAAAATAAAGAGTTATGACATGAGCTTCAAAGCACTTGTCAAAAGAATGTTTTTTTATTGCTCAATGATTTTTTTTTAATCTGCGTTTGAAAAATTACGGTCCCTTTCCCCATTATCGTTTGTGTTATTCGAGATTTTGTTATACTTTAGTGAACTTAAATTTTATTTAATGCAAAGCAAGTGATTATAGCTTAACACCATAATCTCTAAAAACGTCTAATACATTTTTCATGATGTCTTCAGGAACCATAATAACGTGTCTTTAATATCCATTTTTTTCCTTACTATAAATTTACTTAATATGTTCTTAACGTCATCAGTCTACGGATCATTCCGGATATCCATTTTTGATTTAAAATACTGATAAAAGATCGTTTAGTTGGCTGCATGCAGTATTTAAGCCTTTAAATTTTGAAAGTCAACGAAATAGCTAACTAAGCATGAAAAGATGATTCCTGAGTGTATTCTACTTGCATAAATATGTAATGAAAATTTTGAATCTGTCGTGAATGAGGATGAGGATGACTGCTGGCTGCTGCAATGAAGGTGGTAGTTATGGTTGATTAATATAATACTTCTCAATTCTTTGTTAATTCATGAATTAAACATACACAGCTTAATTCACGCAAAATGTGGACGTGATATTCCATAATTCTAAGTGCGCCTTCACATACGCATAGCAGATAAATTGAAACAATGAATACGATGTTTGCAAGACGGAGGCAAGTGTAAGAAGATAAAAGAGTACAATATTAATATTAGATTTACAATAGCAAAATTGTAATGTTGCTTTATTTTTATTGGTTAATGAAAATTTTGGTCGGAATGATTTTCATTACTACTGCCTTAAAGACCTTGATTACGTAAAAGACTGAAACTTGATTTTCACTACCTTGATTTGCAGTTATGTAAGTAATGCATCCATCATCATCGTTATACAGCAATCGCTCTTAAAGGGACCTCATCGATTCCGGATACGAGAACTTTACGGATAACCGATCACAATACCCAGAAGTTACCTAGTCATGTTTTACGTTGCCACCTGTAGAAACTGCAGCACGCAAACCCCGTTGATTGCATTTATCGATCTATTATTATTTCAAAATGAATAATACCGAAAACCGTACAGATTATTTAAAATTAATACACATGATTCTATTTTTCAGAAAAATAAAATTAAATAGCATTTCAAAATTACCATAGACATACAAATTTCTTTGTGTCATACTATATAGCAGGGATGGCCAAACTTTATGACGACAGGGAGCCGCACAGTAGATTTCATAGATGTTTGAGAGCCACATATCTGTATTTATACCGTTTCAAAAATAATAAGGCATGTAAATAGAAAGAAACTATTGAAGTAAATTAATGAGAATTTCGCATTTTATGAGATTAACAAGATTACATATAAATATAAGTAAATATTTTTTCTCTGCCCTGTATTCAGAAAAGTAAGTTCCAATAAAATATAAATTTGAAATTACTGTATTATGGAGTTGAGAGTTCTTCTTTCAGACAGAAAAAGCAAAAAGCAACCATTTTCCTTTTGTTTCCTTCATCCTCCTTCTTTTATAACTTCTGTTTGATTTTTGTAGAAGTAGGCTAAATTCGGAAGACTATGTATTGGTCTTTAAGAATAGAGTTATGTAAAACATTTTTCATTTGAGTGAATTACAAACAATTAATTAAAAAAGAGCATTTTTTCTTTAACTCAAAAGAAGTCTTTTATAAAAATTAATGAAATAATGGAAGTCAACACGTACTGTAGAGAAACTTTTATTAGAGAAAGAAAAATTATTTAGGAAAAGGCCTTTTGCATAAAATTTAATAATTTTGTTATTTCACGAGGATCAGCATGCTGAGGAAAATCTAGCTTCTACGATCTAGAAAATCTATCTCAAAAATTGAATTAATTCATTCGATGCGAAATGGATTAAAAGTTACATTTCGATGCTTCTACGGACATTCGAATCTTCAGATCTCAGAAATTTTCAGAAAGATTTTAAATTCCAAACATCGAATCTTAGAGCTTTTTCCATCATTCGAATGTTTTGAATCCTAACCTTAGAAATCGTTAAACATTTCAACCCAAAATTTTGGAATGACTATTTAACTGATGCCCAGTATAGAAAAATTAACTAAAAATTAAACGCGATTGCGATGGTATCTGAATCATGAGTGGCACACCTGATGGCTCTGGGTGTTACATTATTTTAGTGTAGCATTCAGCAAAATCTGCCAGAATTTTTATATAATCATTACACCTGAGCATCGCCTAAAATTTCCAAAACTGTCCCAATAATTCTAAGCATAGATGACTAATAAATCTAGCAGTTCATGCCATGACATATGAATAACTATTTCATGGGACACGTATTTCAGCTGTCTACCTGTCGAACACTTCAGCCATGGCTGTTGAATTTTTAACTAATTTCAAATACAAGGGATATAAAAACTAATGGTACAAAAAGGAAATGTACCTGTAACTATTATAGTGAATTTTTTCTTAAATGCAGATAAAATATGATAGTTTAATTCTCTGAATTTCTATGGACGTGTACAGGCATAGTAGACGTTTATAGCTAGTTTAGTTCCTGAGTTCTTGTTACACATATGTACGAATCCATCGTATTTAAATTATTAACTGTTGTATCTATAAAGACTATCAATTGATTTAGCGTTTTGTCTTAAATTTCTAAGTAAAGTAACTCAGAGAAGAAAGTAAAATAAAACGTTTTTTTATTAAATCTTCAGCCTAATGGTTACAAAACCTGTGTATAGGGGAAAAATCCGAAATTGAGTTTGAAATAAATTTTTGAAATGGAATCTATAGGCGAATGAGGGTACTATGATTTTAGAAAATGAAAGATCAGACTCCAACTGAAAGTTAACAGGGGTAAATCCAGCAAAATTTCACATTACATTGCTTGAAATGTGTAGTGATCAGGCAGTGGGTTGTAGTACTGCAACATTCCTTTGAGCTACAAAACTTTTGTGGAGGACACGTCAGACGTGCATGATGATCGAAGATTAAGAAAATGAAAAATATCAACATATTAAAGAAGTATAATGCCGGTACCAGAGCCGGGTTAACCTGTGCGATGTCACTGAGCGGCAGATCTAAGGGGTGAAAATTTTAAAAGTACCGGGGGTAAAAAGCGTCTCTATTCCAGTGCAATATTTGAATAGAACTAAGTATAAATTCTATGCCTTAATAGGCATAAATAGGCATAAATTCCTTATAAATATGCCTTAATAGGCATAAATAGGCATAAAATAGTATAAATTCTATGCCTTTCCACGGCATAGAAAGAACTAAGTTCGTCAAGCAACGTATGAGAAACTAGCGCAAGCTAAAGTGATTTCATCTGCATCAGTATGCCGAATTTTGAGAGACGTTTCGTAGAAGAGAGATCCAGAAGAGAGATCTTTCACTGCTTGATACACGATGATGAAGTTGAAAGATTTGTATCTCGAATGACAGCCAGTGACAAAATGGGAATTGAAAACTTTGAGCAGAATTAGAATCGTTGTCAAACAAGAAGTTTTACCCAAGATATAAAAAATTTTAGCATTTTCAAACATTGATGAAATAAATTATTATTTTCCCCTAGAATTAACAAGGAATTATTACGGAAAGTAAAGTTTAACGAGAAAAATATGTTAACTGCAGCATATCACTGTGAGATGATGGAAATTAGTAAAGAAATTGCTTAAAAATTTGGCTTCCTTAGGGATGCGGAATTAATTTTAAAGGTCACCCGTACATGAGAAAATTGGGCAAGTCTCCTAACCAAATTAAAATGGAAAAATTTACTTTATCAATACAAAAATTCCCAGATTTCGAATTCCTCCCCAAATTGGAAGAGCCGTACGTGGACAGCGATTTTACTCCTCGAAAGAGGTTTGTAGAAAGAGCATTCAAGGATTCAATAAAAGTAGTTTTCTACAAAGAATAGCAAATCTTCCAACATACTGGATTAGAACTGCAGTAAAACAAGGGGATAACATAGAAGCATTGTGAGCAGAAACTGCCTGAAACAAAGTTAACCTGAGAGAAAAAAATTAGAGAGGATTACTTTTTAAATTACTACTTGTTTAAAAATTTTACGCTTTCTTGATACCCATTATGTGCTTTAGAATAACAAGTTTGAATAGAATAACAAATGTTTTAGAATGTTTTAGAAATGTTTTAGAACAAGTTTGTTTTAGAATAACAAATGTGTAGAATAATCGTGTAGTGTTATGCCATAATTAAATAAACGCAAAGTACAATTTAATTACTAAATTAAATTAATTTAATTAATTTAATTACGAATCTGTTGAGTTTCAAACACAGGAGGAGGATCTTATTAAATTTAAAAATTCGGCTTACATTAAATACATGCCAAGGTTGTAAATCATTTGGATTGCTCACCAGCAAATACACTGGTGTGCAAAAATTAAGGACGAAGTCGAAAAATTAGCATATCAGCTGAACGAAGAGGCAGAGCGGACAGAAAGACCAATCAGGAGATTAAGTAAGGTGATGTACGGTAGGACATGCGCAGATATGCAGGTAGACGTAATGGGGGAGTGTCTGAGTAGTACAAAGCATGTTGTCGGTGTAAGATCAGTATTTCTGGAAAAGAGATTGCACGCCGTATAGCAGTTAAAATCACACCGAGTTGCTGCCTCAGCGAGAAATGGCGAATAATCAATCTGTTAGACGACATCTGGATGCTTTTACCCGAGGTCGAATCATTGGGAACTTGGAAGAAGGCCGCAGTGTGACAAGTGTGTCTGCAGAGTTCGGAATCGCTCACAGCATCGTTTCACGACTTTGGAGACAATTTCAAACTACAGGAACAGCTATCCGGGGGTTTAGTAGTGGTCGTACACGAGGAACCACACCCCCAGATGACCGCTATATTGCCTTACAGGCCAGAAGAAACAGGCGGCAGACAGCGGGAGAAATCGCTAGACACACGACACAGGCGACTGGACGACCGATATCGCGTTTTACCGTGGCCAGAAGACTGCACGGTGGTGGTCTGTTTGCACGACGCCCTGTACGGTGTGTACCTCTAACGCCTGCCCATCGGAGAAGGCGTTCTCTGTGGTGCCGGGAACACCGGAATTGGAGAGACAATGAATGGGGACGAGTACTCTTTACAGATGAGAGCAGATTCAGTCTGAGTAGCGATTCTCATCGCATACTCATCTGGAGAGAGCGGGGAAGCCGCAATCATCCCTCGAACATCATTGAAAGGGACAGGTATGGAGGTGGCGGTGTTCTCGTTTGGGGAGGCATCATGCTTGGTAGTCGTACAGACCTTCACATCTTCGACGCAGGTTCAGTCAACGGGACCCGTTATTGTAACGAGATTCTTCTTCCATATGTGCGTCTTTTTAGAGGCGCTATGGGTCCGCAGTTCCTTTTCATGGACGACAATGCACCATGTCATCGCACAGTAGCTGCCGAACAGCTCTTAGAGAGTGAGGATATTGAACGTATGGATTGGCCGGCACGATCTCCGGATCTCAATCCCATCGAGCATGTATGGGATTTTCTAGGCAGACGCTTGGCAGCTCGTACCTTACCACCAGTAACGATTCCGGAGCTTCGATTGGCGCTGCAAGACGAATGGGCAGCAATGCCTCAACAACTCATTGACACCCTCATTCTCAGCATGGGCAGACGCTGTGAAACCTGCCTAGCAGTCAGGGGAGATCATATCCCCTATCAAAGACCGGATGTTTCTTGCTGGACGCCCATCACAGGTATGTTTCGGCGTTCAGTCGCATTGCGCTCCATGCTACTTTTTCAATAAAGCTTCTTTTTATCCCTCTGATTTCTCTTTTAGGAAGCGTTGCTTACATTACTCATGTCCTTACGTATTGGGGATCTTACGGTATTAAATGTGTTGATTTGGAAAGCTTTTGTACAAAGTTATATTGAAAAAACCGTCTCGTCCTTAATTTTTGCACACCAGTGTATTTTACCTTGCCTAGCAAAGCTAAGATAACATTTTTCACTATGAAATTACGATGCAGAGGCGGCTGAAGAAAAAAGCTGTTAAAACCTTTTGGTAAATCGCGTTTTCGGGTAATAAAATGTTTGATTGTGATCAGCACAGATGTATACTCCGCACACACATAAAAAAAAGTGGGGGACAATTCTAAATCTCCCGTTCTACTGGGTCGATTGAGGAAATTTATTGTGCATTTTTCATGTCTCGAAAGCGCGAGGATATATATGAGATTTTAGATATAGCATTGTTCAAACATAGGTATTTTGATACGAAACCGGACTTTTTTTAGAATGACATACTGGTCTTTTTTGATATTTCGATTCTACGACACAGATTATGCCAAAATGACAAGTTTCGTAAACATCGCACGAATAGATTTTAAGAAATGAATTAAACGAGAAAAGGTAAAGAAAAATAGGTTACTATAAATTAAAAATTCGCCAAATGAATTATTCTTGGCGCAAACTGGAAAAAAATACGCCAAGATGAATTTTTTTAATTTCACGGTAAGTTTCTCACCAAATTTTACAAAATTTAATAATTGGGCATAATTTGAGCGGTAGAAGTGAAATATGGGAAAGAAACGGTATGTCATTTCAGAAAAAGTCCGATTTTGTGCCAAAATACCTATGTTAGAATTACTCTATACCTAAATCTAATATATATCCTTAAGTCGCGTTTTTAAGGCTTGAAAAACGCAATTTAAATTTCGTCAATTGGCCCAGTAGAACTAGAGATACAGAACTGTGCCCCTTTTTTGGTGCAAGGTGTACTATTTTTAGAGTATTTTCTTTCTTTTAATATTTTGATCAGTTATTGGAATGAATTAGATTTTGGCTGCTTGGCGTTTTGTTTAGCATAAATACTTTCAATAAAACATGACCATCATCAGTTTTTTAAGCCTTTGCCAGTGGGTGGAATCTTGGATGATTTCTCTTCAAGCATTTGAAGTTACGTCATCCCAGAATTACCTGGGATTATCATAATTACATTTATATTTTGGTGTTATTTGACATCAACAAAATATGAACGCTTTCGCAATAAATATGACTGATACTATGATATCCACATTAAATCAGATCCTTAAATTTATGAGTTCTTCATAATATGCAAGATGTACGTAGATAAAAGAAAAAAATAAAATGGGATTTCCAGACGGTTTATAAATTCTAAATGATATATGTACTTTGTGCATGTTTTACATTCACAATCATACCACCCAGTAAAACATTTGAGAAAGTTGACTGGAACTTCGCACTTGTCACATTACGCAACGAATTTTTTTCCAGAACTCGCTCTTACAAGCTAGCCATGCATCGAATGAATCCTTAATTAGACATCTTTTCTTTTTCCACTTTAGTAGACTGGATTTATGACAGTTCCTGGTAGCTACCAGATCAATGCATCATAACCAATGTTTCTCATTATTTGCAGAATGCTTGAAACCTAAATGCTCAGTTTGTTCATGTGTCAAGCACCTAGTTTATCTCGAGAACTGGACCGTTGATAGACTGACTGCTTCTCAGCTTGTTCTCAAACATCTCTCACGCCAGAAGGCTCAGCGACTCCCATTTATCTTTTCCAGTATTAATATAATCAAATTTCCCATCTGGATTCTTGCCCCGTATTATGTAAATTAATCATCTAAAACGTGATTCTAAACAAGGCAAGAGTGAAATCTAAAAATTATCTCACGCAATACTTGATGATCCCTGCGGCTAGAAATATATTATTTTGTATTAGATTGAACGCTTTTTTTTAGACTTTCAACATACGAAAGTAATAGTAAATTAAACTAAAATTCTTACTCTTGTTAAAATGTTGCTGAACTTGTAGACTGATTAATGCCGTGAACTACAATTAATTTTATACTTAGGTCCTCCATCTTTGTCAAGAACATCTAAACTCCATTAGCTTGTCATTCCTCTGTTCTATTTATGTCTGCAATTTTTTTTGTATTAAAAAAAGTATTGTTACCTATAAGCGAACTAGTTATAATCTCGTTAACTATCAGCCAAGAGATTCTGAACTGCACGTTTTCCGGCATATGCGGATTTTTTTTCCAATAAATATATTCAAAACTTATTTGGAATAAATCTGCGATATTCTGAGACACTTTCAGACGAATTTGCATCTTAAACATGCCAACACATTTATGAAAATGTCAGTTATGAATATGTATTATATGTACTCATGTGTATATATGTACTGTGTGTATTATATGTACTCAACTTCACCATTTATTATCACAAAATATACACAAGTCTATTGTTACGTTTTTCATTTTTGATATCTATTAAGAGCTAGCCTTTCTCCAGATTCATTGACAATTGAACGCTTGTAATTTACCTCAGTTCTATTTCTACGCCTGATGAAGAGCTCAGATTCATGTGATCTTCAAATCTTAAGGCATGTGCAATGTGCATATGAACTTTATAAAATCTTCCACTATGGTATGGCTCTCTACTTCTTTGCCATAGTAAATAACGTTACCTTGATAAACACTATCAGGCTGTTTATGTTTTGTATGGCAATTCCATAATTAATTGATACGTTAAATTTACACATTTGTAAAATAATCGGATTCATTATATAATTATTAAAGTAGATTTTCGCATCAAATTTCTGAAATAAAATCATTTTAATTAATATTTCTCAAACGATCTGAATTTTTTGCAAGCTTCGCCTCTAAAAGCGCATAAATTTGATCACGCTAATTGTTATTTCTTTGTTAACTATTCTAGACAAATAAGTGATATACTTCCAGACTTATTCCAGGCAAATAAGTGATAACTTCCATTTAGAGGTATAATATATGTAAGATATTATGTTTACACCTTTTCTTCTCGATTTTGTAGACTCCTGCTTTTTATAGAACTCTCCAATCGTATAGTATTCTTAAGAATTTAATTTTCTGGTCTACATGAAAACTTACTTTCATTTATGGAATGGTTTGCATTATCACAATTAACTACAGATCGGTATAGCGATTAGCGTTACCGCATCGCTAGGCCCGGGCTCAAATCTCCAAGGCTTAGTTGTTCGTAAATGTAATAATGCATTTTCTTTCAGCATTGATTAGCTTACAATACTCGGCAAGGTAAAAGTCCTCTGAATTGATTGGTAGTAGAAGAAAAGTGGTGGCAAGACACTTAATTTGTCCCCCGAGGGATCCTCCTTCAAAAGTAGGATGAACTGGGCAAAATCATAAAATCATACTAGCGTATATAAAATACCTAGGTCGTTGTATGCTGTTAAAGAACAAAATGTTATAACCGACTTTTAAAACCTGTACGAGAGTTTGAAGTCAGTTGCATTGTTCAAGGTATTTTATAAATATTAGTTTTTAAAAACATTCTCATTTCTAATTACGTTTATGTTTTCGTTATATGCTGTTAGCTCTTTTTATTTTGAATTCTAATTAAATTTATGCAATCAAGTAAACTTACTCTCCAGATTAAATTTCTTGAAAATAAAATAAATTGTAACAGTATTTTTCTGTTAGCTACCATATGGGTTAAGATTCTCATAACTTATTTCGAAATGATAGTTATAATAGTCCGCGACGTTGGTTACCATATCGTTGCACACGGTTTAGAATACCAGAGAAAAGTTGGATGTTTGCAAGAGTACATGTTCAGCAAGGAGGTACTTGGCAGTGAGACGAAGGTGCTTTCGAGAGGATGAGTCTGTGACTCTTGAGTCAGTACCCCAGAGTGTTCTGTATGAAAATTGGATTGGAGCTTTTCCTTTTTCAAGAGTTCAGTTCATTCGCTTCCCTTTGAGGAACATGGCAGACATTCTCGGTGATAAGAAGGCCAGATGACCGATGGGTACTGGCCATTCCCGACGAAGGCATTAAGTTGAAAATATTGGGCCATTTGGAGCAACAACAACATAAAACGGGTTACCTCTTTATCCTGCGTATGCCCCTTATTATCGGTCCTTGGGGTACCCGTGTATGTTTGTTTATAATTTTTTAATTAGAGCCAGTTTCTTGAAATGAACGAAAATAATGTGTTTAAATGAACGAAATAGAATACTACGTTTTGAATATCGCCACTTAAATCTTGGCAGCATTTATTTTACCAATCAGAAAATGCTTTTAAGTACGCTTTTTTATACTGACAGTTTTTTCCAGAGCACTTTTTAAATTTCAAATAATATTTGTACGTAATAAGGTTCAGGAGTTAATGTCATGCAGCCAAAATAGGCAAGGTTTTACCATTTTTAGACGTTTTCTCGCTTTCTGCTTTAATATTTCGCGAAAAAGAAGCATATGAGCAGAAAAAGTTTCAAGCTTCCGTTAAATATTTTAACACAATGAGCGATATATTTAATTTTCTATAAACAAAATCGGAAATCAGATATGACTGAGAGATAATTTAAATGTTTTCGTATAGAAAACAATTTCATTTAATAATTAATATTATAAAATAACATGAAATTTCACTGCTACGTTAACAACGCAGGAACGCAGCTTAAACTACTTTCTGGTATTAAGAATTTGTTATTTTCGTAACAAATGGTCATGGCCGAATTCAGAGTGCACATCAGATAAGCCTGAAAAATAACACTGAATAAACTAACTTAAAACATCAGATACATTGTATCATGAACTGAGGATCCGAAACAATGCAGCTAATGACGTTAAATAATAAGTGCATAAAGTTGAGTCATGTTATTATTAATAATCAAGAAGATAACGTTGGAGGTACTTAGAATACCAGATATGCATCAGGCGAACTAAACATGAGTATATAAGTATTAAGTAACGCGGAAGATACTGTTGCATTTAAAGAACATACTCTACAATTAATGATAGCTAACAATATTAAGCTTTGCAATTAAAATATGAACTTACAAACAAGCATCTAAGCTTCACTTGTATATGTTCAAAACATACAATTAAGAAAATTGCTCATGCATAAATATCTAATCTTCGTAATTTTTTCCCGTTGAGAACTAGAAATGTTATTCTTTACAGTGGCTCGCAGAAGCTCTATCTGGCAACTTTTGACGCTACGCAATTGCTGAATCGTCGCCACCGATTGCTTTAATGAGAACAACTTAGCCAAGAATTCTGCCTGAATGCCCATCAGTGACTACCGTTCTTGGTCTGTTGCCAGTAAAATAGCCCGGAGATAAGTAATACAAATACTAAAATTGCCGTATTAAGGACTCATTATGCATTATCTAGAACCGCGCATATAATAAGTATGAATTAAGCACTTTAATTCTGTCCCTTTTGGCATTACAAGTCCTTGAAAAATTGGAATGGTCAACGCGAAATTCAAATCAAGAAAGTACAGAGATATAAATGGGAGAAAGAGCAAAGTCTGTTATTACACCATACAGAGGAGTCTATTATGTAAATAGCATCCAAAGACAAAATTTTTAATGCCAATTATCCTGGTTGATAAAGCCAAATTCGACAGTAAATCTACGCATTTTTTAACCGATCAGGAACTGGAAAAACAAAAGGAAGTTTAAATTCTGAATTTGCCTGCTTGTAATTAAAGATACAATTTTTGAAATATAAAGAAAAGAAGCAGCTATCGGTTAAATATCCAGGAGATCTTAATGACTTTAAATTCACATCACATCATTCTTAAGTCTCATATATCTCTAACCGCAAAAGAATCATATAAAGTTGACAAAACTTTAAGTTTTTATTAGTTATAATAAGCTTTCTTATTTGCTGTTACTCCAACAGTCGTGACTTATTTTTTAACAACTGCTCTATTTCGTGCTGAGTTTCCAAAATTTCATATGGCAGATCAATATCTATTACTCCAATCAAATACCTTTTTTTTTACTTCTGATATCCATTTAACTGTTCATTACATGTAGTTACTGCCGCCTATTAAATAACTATTCATTATGTGAGAGTTAATAGAAGATTATCCTGACGTTTTATCCATTAATTATTGACAGGACAGCAATCGTATTGCCAATAAAGAGTAAAAAATTACTGAGCGGTCCCAGGATAAATAGTCAAAATTCACAGATTACGCTAAAATTTAAATTTAAAATTTCGCTATCGAGAATTAATATTACATTTCGGAGAAGGTTATATTTAACGGAAATAACAGAATTTAATAATGATATACATTTAACAGAAGTTTATTTTTATAAATAATCAAATTTTGAAAACATGCGTCAAGAAAATTTTAGGAACAAACTTTTTAATAAGTTCTATTAAACCTACGGAAAAAATTGCTATGACATCACAATTTGCTTTTCCTAAAATATCTTCAGCTTATAGATAGAATTATAATGACTTCTTCCGCCTTCTTAGCATGCCTTCACGGTGTAGTGGTCAGTACGCTCGACGCGTATTCGAGAGGTCCGTGGTTCGAGCTCCGGCGAAGGCGTTACTCATTTTTCATGCCTCCTGCTTCGAAAAATCCTAATGACTCTACAAGTGGCGCCCGAACTAAAAAAGGTGGTGGATGATGATTCTCTACCACCGGGATTTGGCGTTTGGGTCCCCTAACTTCCAGTCGCCCTTTAAAAGGGAGAGTATATAAAGTATTCCCCCCCCCGCCTTCTTGGCATGCCTTCGTTGTGTAATGGTCAGCCCGCTCGACGCGTATTCTAGAGATCCGTGGTTCGAGTCCCGGCAAGAAAATTGCTCATTTTTCACGTCTCCTGCTTAAAAATAACCTAATGATTCTACAGAATGTTCTATACGTGCAGCCAAACTTTCTCTAAGCCATTAAACTGGAAAACTTATTTATACTTTAAACTAATGTACATTCTGGTGAAAGTTGGAGAAAGCAAAAATTATAGAGCGGGCAAAATATTAAAATAATATTTAATTCAAACAGAACTTCATAGTTCATACAAATAGAACTTCAATGTACAAATTTCGGAGTAAGTTTATTTTTGAGAAATTCTAATTGAAAGTAGCACATAAATATATTTAAATAAAATATTAACCTAACTACTTTAATAAAAATTTTAAATGACTAGGAAAAACTACGAATTCGTTTATTTACAAAGACTTCTGAAACAAGCATTTAAACATTCATTTGATTATACAAATACATATATTGTTACATTACAGTTCCCCATCTGTACAAGAATCATACCAATTCATATCAATCGACTGTTCACATGTCTTGGTCTAAGTTGCATATTGGTTCGGTTTGGTTTATTTGATTACGGCAAAGCACATAAAGAATATCTGCCTAACGGAAGGGATGCCTTCGTGGAGAACTTACTAAGGGAAACTGGCTCATATGCGCGTTACATACGGGGGAAAACTCGAAAATATCCATGCAGCCAGCCCGTTCGCTGAGATTCGAAACCCAGACAGAATTATCAGTGTTCAGTGGCTTTACTGCTCGGCAGCTGGTGGGAACTTGATGATCTTATACAATAATTACATTCTCCTCGGGAGTCGACATAAAGAACTCTGCGAAGCTACTGACTAGAATCTGTACCCAGGCAGTCTCGGCCACGGGGTATACAAATTATGAACCTAGTGGTTCTGGAGGCCCCGGAAAGGTCATTTATTGGCCGGCCCGGCGGTTGGCACGTCTTAGAGCAGAACGGCACTAGTAGACCAGGGGTAGCGCCCCGGGTTCGCTGGGTAATGAACCTCTGCGACGGGCAGTCCGAGCGACGTGTGAGTAGCAAATAGATGACGAATGGCTGCTGAGAAATTAACTCCAGGTGCGTTGGCACCGATCCCTCCAAGGTTCTAGGTCAGGGATTGACGCCGCGCCCCAGTTCAGTTCGGAGGGGGGTGAGGACCTTTAGTGCCATTAGGTTGGCAGAAAAGAGAACGCCCAATACTTACTTACAATAATTACACTGGTAAGCAGTTTAACGTATTTTGGAAGTGAAATTACCGCTGTTTTACTAATTCTGAAGTGCAGATAGCAAATTCATGATTGGAAATCCTTAACTGACTTTAGGTTTTATTAAGTAAGATTAATGAGCAGGGACGAGACAAGGATGAAGCAAATGAGGCACTTGCCTCAGGTGAAGGACTAAGCAAAGCGCCAAAATTTGCTGCAAAATTTTAGGAATGCGTTAAAAAATAAACTATGATTAATAACTTTCAATTCTGAAACGTATCGAGAGGCACTGTTTTGAAGTAGCTTATTTAAAGCAATAAAAAATTCAGCAGCATCTGCCCACAAAAATTCCACGTAATAGAGGGATTGATCTAATAATGAATCCTGACAAATGGGTTTGGCTGCATGAAAGATTTCGTTACTTCTCCGTGTGTAATGTAAGCACAAGTCAGTATTCGCTAGAAAGTGCTCCACAAAGGAATCCCTCTACTTCGAAAATTGTAATTGTATGTTTGGCACACTTAACTAAACAAACAAACATAAAAAGGAGTATCTCTTTCATTATGAAAAATTAGAGAAAATATTCTTACGAAATGTTAAAATTCAATTTTAAATATAAATATATCAACAGAGTATGAAAAGAAATTTTTACAAATCAAATTGTCTTTATAATCAATTGAAAAAAATCTGATGTGCACACCACATGACTTCCTTGCACGGAATATTAAATTATACACATTTTTTCTTGCCTTTTATTATACTTATTTCCTCGAATTTCATTAGAGATATATTTCTTATCAAATTAATTCAGTTTTCACTTCGCGACAAGGCAAAAATACATAAAAACTCAAAATATCTATATTAAAAATTGAAACATATAGAAAAACTTAAAACACCAAATACAGTTAAAACTATTTTTTAAAAATTTTTTTACGATTAAAATTACAGTTTCTAACCAAAAACAAGCAATTCGGTGAAAAGACACTGAAGGCGTAGAAACTGCCTTAATTTGTTGTGGACGCTATGCTGAGTCAATATATGGGATAATTTAAGAACTTAAATGATAACTCCAGAATCGATTAAGCATAAATTAATTCGCAGTAATAAAAGAAGACGTTACTTTGTTGTTGCGAAGCTTAGTTTCTGTAGATTGGCAATCAATCCACTATTCTGCTAAGTTTCAAATGTAAACAAATATGGCTGCTATGGCCAAAAAAATTAGGCTTAGCCGCACTTAAACAACTTTTAAATTGTTGATAATTCTACAACTATAACATGAAGGTTAACTAAAGGCATAAAAACCTTAACCGGAAGATAAGAACAACATAATTCGATCATTTTTACAGCAAAAGATACACAATTTACAAACATATAAGAATAAAATAACTGAGCTCATTGGGCCGAGTAACAGAGTGGATATATATATACATATATGTTTTTGGTGGCGACGATTTCAACCAAAATAGGAGATGCACATCTACACTTTATAGCAGTCCTATATATAAAATTTCAACGTTCTGAGACTACTGTTTTTGAGTTATACGAGATACATTAATACATAAGTACACATACGCGCATACGCCTAGAAAAAGGCTCTTCAGAAACCAATTTAAATCAGTTTTATAATTTGGGGGGGGGATATAAAAAAATCCTATAGTCTGTCCTTACGTACAGATGTCACGCAAAAACATCGTTAAATTGCCTTATATAGCGGAGAAATGGATATTTTCGTTGAAATACGATACCTGAAATTTTCCGCGATTACAATAGTTCCTTTTTACTTCGTACAAGGAAGTAAAAAGAACTAATTTTGTAAGAAAAATTTTTTTACAAAGTAACAATGAAAGAAATAAAAGGTATTTTAATTTCAGAACCGAATATTCAGAGACATCAAAATAGTATAAATGCCATAGCTACTGATTTCCAGTTTCTAACTGCTGAAAAATTAATATGATAGGATTTCAGTATTTTAAAAACGAGCAGCTTTACACTTAAATATCCAAATGATGAAAATGCTTCAGATATTTCTTCAGAAATATTTAGTTTTAAAAAACATGCTCTTCCAATAATATAAAATCAAGCAAAATCAAGTCCTTTAAAGATTGTAGTTTAGGAAAGCAGACTACTTCAATCTTATTTGAAATTCGAAAACTGCGTTAAGAATATTTTTAACGATGCCAGTTTTTAATGTTAGGGCCAAAAAAGCTTCAAAAGAAACTTTTAAAAAAGCTTTTTCCTCTTATACTAAAAAAACATTCAAAATCACTGTGTAAAACATACATTAAATAATAAAATAGATTTTGAAAGTTATGATTGTCGGTTTTCTTTCATTCAAAGCAAGAAAAATGAAATTACAAAAAGAGCCTAATTATTAAATGTAATACTTTTTATGTTAATTGTAGTACTATTTACATTACTTAAATATCATTCGCTATCATAGTAAAATTTAATTTTTGATGTTTTCATTTAAAGATTCTAAATTATTACATGTATCAATTTTCTGAATACATAAAGTTATTATTAAAAGTATTATAAGAGTTAATGTATGATTTTGTACAGTTAGTTGCCTTTATTGAATATAGACAAGTACAGATATAATTAATTTGGTTGTATTTCCTTCTTCGCCTCGGCCCAAAAAATATCTAGGCATGGCTCTGTTTTTGTGTTATACTAGTAATTAATTATGCTAGTTATTAATTAATGGCTGTTAACTCTTCGAAATTTAAAAAAAATTTTAAATATAAAAGTAATTAACGTTTGAAAAGTCGTATTACAAGCCAGTGTAATATGACTGGCTTAAAGAGTTTGGTTCATTTCTTTATTATTCACTTATTTTTAAACCCTCCTTCTCTTTTAAACAATTGCCCGACCTTGGAGCAAGAAGAACACAATCCTGTAAAACGTTTATGTTTTCAACTTTCCTGAAAACAAATTTTCTCTTTATCACTTGATGAATTTAAACCATAATTTCCCAACATGACAGTATTACATCCCGATGGTCACTGAAAAGATCTGAGAGGGGAGAAGAGTATCTTATCATCAGAGAAGCAATAAGGGAACTTTGAAAAGCAAGCAAGTGATCACTAAGAACAAATTTGGAAAATTTGATTACCTAAACACTTGAATGAACACACGAAATTCTCTCGAAACGAACACAATGAAACAAACATTTAAACACTCATTTGATTATACAAATATTAGAGTTATGCATCTTTACAAGAATAACACCAAATCATATCAATCTACTGGGAACATGTCTTGCTCCAAGTTGAATATTGGTTCATTTGTCTACTCGAACGGAAATGAAATTATGAAATGTTCAAGAATATATCATACACATCCATAGTAAAGCGATAGCCATTTGGCTCAAGTAGGATATACACTGGTGTGCAAAAATTAAGGACGAGACGGTTTTTTCAATATAACTTTGTACAAAAGCTTTCCAAATCAACACATTTAATACCCCCAATACGTAAGGACATGAGTAATGTAAGCAACACTTACTAAAAGAGAAATCAGAGGGATAAAAAGAAGCTTTATTGAAAAAGTAGTATGGAGCGCAATGCGACTGAAGGCCTAAACATCCTTGTGATGGGTGTCCAGCAAGAAACATCCGGTCTTTAATAGGGTATATGATCTTCCCTGACTGCTAGGCAGGTTTCACATCATTTGTGCATGCTGGATATGTGGTTGTTAATGAGCTGTTGAGACACTGCTGCTCGTTCCTCTTGTAGCACCAATCGCAGTTTCGGAATCGTTACTGGCGATAAGTTACGTGCTGCCACGGGTCTCCCTAGTAAGTTCCGTACATGCTTGATGGGATTTAGATCCAGAGACCTTGCCGACCAATCCATGTGTTCAATATCTTCACTCTCCAACAGCTCTTCGACAGTAACTGTGCGATGAGGTGGAGCGTTGTCGTCCATGAAGAGGAACTGAGGACCCATAGCCCTTGTGAAAAGACGCATGTGAGGAAGAAGAACCTCGTTACAATAGCAGTCCCAGGTGACGAACCTCCTTGGGAGATATGAAGGTCGGTCCGGCTACCAAGCATTATGTCTGCTCGAACGAGAACTCCGCGACCTCCAAAACAGTCCCTTTTGATGATGTTGAAGGGGTTATTGCGTGTTCCCCGCTCTGTCCAGATGTGTATGTGTCTAGAATCGCAACTCAGACTAAATCTGCTCTCATCTGTAAAGAGTACTCGTCCCCATTCATTGTCTCTCCAATTCCGGTGTTCCCGGCACCACAGAGAACGCCTTCTCCGATGGGCAGGCGTTAGAGGTACACACCGTACAGGGCGTCGTGCAAACAGACCACCACCGTGCAGTCTTCTGGCCACGGTAAAACGCGATATCGGTCGTCCAGTCGCCTGTGTCGTGTGTCTAGCGATTTCTCCCGCTGTCTGCCGCCTGTTTCTTCTGGCCTGTAAGGCAATATACCGGTCATCTGCGGGTGTGGTTCCTCGTGGACGACCACTACTAAACCCCCGGATAGCTGTTCCTGTAGTTTGAAATTGTCTCCAAAGTCGTGAAACGATGCTGTGAGCAATTCCGAACTCTGCAGCCACACTTGTCACACTGCGGCCTTCCTCCAACTTCCCAATGATTCGACCTCGGGTAAAAGCATCCAGATGTCGTCTAACAGATTGATTATTCGCCATTTCTCGCTGAGGCAGCAACTCGGTGTGATTTTAACTGCTATACGGCGTGCAATCTCTTTGCCAGAAATACTGATCTTACACCGACAACATGCTTTATACTACTCAGACACTCCCCCATTACGTCTACCTGCATATCTGCGCATGTGCTACCGTACATCACCTTACTTAATCTCCTGATTGGTCTTTCTGTCCGCTCTGCCTCTTCGTTCAGCTGATATGCTAATTTTTCGACTTCGTCCTTAATTTTGCACACCAGTTGTATACAATGACAAGTGTCTGTGCATGTCTTAGTTTTATTACTATGAATGTTTTGAGAAGTTTTTAATTGGTGCTGTACTGTTTTCTGTACTGCTTGACCAGTTTGATTAAAAATTTGATGAAGTACAATGAATACTTAGAAACGTTTAAGCCTTTTCGTTCAGTGCCCACAGATCCCTTCAGAAGACATGTGATACATAATTGTTACGAAGATAGAGAGGTGCTAAATAAGTTCGAAAGGAGTGCTAAACAAAAAGGAAGCTCGAAAAGGTAGTGTTATATCAAAAAAAGTTGGGAAAGTATGATCTAAAGTACCGACAAGAGATTGCAAGAAAAAGGTAGATAATTGCTAGTACAAGAAGGGACTTTTGTTTCAAAATAGCATGCCAAAACTGCTTTGTTCAAGGTAGCCCAATTCTCATACTTTGAATAATTTGATGCAGTAGGCCAAAATTTAGCTCCTAAACCATCCTTTCCAGGTGATAACAATAGATTATGGCATGTCCCTTCACACTGAATTCCAACAGTCCCACTTGAATGTCTTCCTAAAACTCCATGGTGCAGAAGTAAGAATGCACCACGGTGCAAGATGATAGATTTCATAAAGTTGTTTCACGTTTGATAAATGATATTAAAGCAAACAAAATTTAGCTATGCTTGCAAACTACTCCTGGATGCTGGATTATGAAACGAGACACACCAAAGACCATGGCCAGATTTAGACCATAACTTAAGCATTTAAAAGATTTTGGTGCCACCACATACGTTTAGGCCTGTTTTTCCCCATTTCTTCACCCTATAAATTGATTTAGCTGTACCGTACACTTCATGGCAAAATTGGTAGCAAGACATTTTATTGATGCCTTCTCTACTTGAGTCTAAGCATTTTGCTGTGCTGTTTCCTTTGTTTGATGTCCTAAGTACTTAATGATTTTCCTTAATAGTTATTCCAGACTTTCCAAAGACTGATCTCAAACATCATTCTAAAAGGACAGGTATCGAAACTTCCAAAAATATGATACTGTGCATAATATTAATTTTATTATAATACTAGCTTTCACCAGCGGCTTCCTCTCGTGTTGATGTCTTTAAATACGTTTCAACTAAGCGTGAATTTTAAAAATACACTCCGCGTAAAATTTCAGTAAATACTTCCTTTCTTCAATACCTATAGGCCGCGGATATTTTGTATTTACTCGGAGTGTATCGCCGCGCAATCTAGTAAAACCCGTACCTATATTTCCTAATGACTGAAAAATATTTGTGAAAGAAGAACCAAAAGCCGGAGATCCTGAAAGATATTTAGTAATAAATTAAATTAAACAAATAAAAATTAATAAAAGCTTTAATAAACGCTTAATTAATAAATCTTACCCTTTCACGCTTTAATTACTTAACCGATTATCATGAAATTTTCAAGAAATATTTTTGATATATTAGAAAAGGTTAAAAATGTTTGCGTATTTTAAGCCACGCACTTGCGTGCGCAGACAAACTTTTACATCGTCTAACTTATCGTTATGGTATCGAATAACTTATCGTCTAACTTATCGTTACATCGTCTAACTTATCGTCCTTTCAACATTTAATGTTTATACAACGACAATCATTTTAAGCTATAAAACCTATTATATAGTTTAAGTTTCAACAGGTAAGTTACATTTTATAGCTTATAACCTTTTCTAATATATCAAAAATATTTCTTGAAAATTTCGTGATGATCGGTTAAGTAATTAATGCGTGAAAGCGTAACAAACAAACAAACGAACAAACTCACATTCGAATTTATAGTATTAGTTAGGATGATACAATGTAAACAATATATATGTTGCTAAAAAACTAATAAGTTCCTTTAACAACATGTTCAAATGTTTTATATGTAATATCAATCATAGTTTTAAATGATTTATCATCAGTAAACAACCCCAATGGATTCGTTTGTTGTTATTTGGCTAGAAACTTCTGGAATTTCCATTTTCGGATTTCATTCCGCCAGCTAAAGAGGAAAGTTTTGCTAAACCTTCGAAAGTACTATCTTTCAAAACTTTCACGTCATTCCGCCTTGTTCCTTAGTATTAACTCCTTTAACATTAATTTTTCGGCGTGATCTTTTTGTCATATAAATATATTGTATCTTGGAAATAGTAGCTAATTAAAGCATATATTTTTTCCTTAGCGCTTTCAAATATACAAAAATGGGCAAAATTCACTATGAAAACATTTAACAAATTAACATTTTTTGCTAGTTGTAACAGAAAATACATCACCCTTGTGTTACCCTATACATAAAACTTAAAACAACTTGAAGTTCAATAATGGAATCCGTTAAAAAATGGTTTCATGAGTTTCAAAATAAATTTTTATCCGTTTTCGCAAAGCAAGGTCATTAATTAGTAAAACAGGAAATCTGGATCATCCATCTCTGGTATATTTAACGTAGGTAAATTCCGTGTTTATACAGCTTCGATTTGCATTCTGGTATCTAGAGTTCAAAGTTCTTGAAATTGTTATAAACAGTGCTTATTGACAATCGCAAGGATGCCAATCAGACTACAAATTGGTTCCGCTGAAGAATGATTGACATCTATCATCTTGGCACTTGAAGAAAATTTCTCTGGAAAATGGCTTTGTACCTTCTCTTAATCGGCGGTCAATAAAAATTATCTCATCAGTTTTCGCAGCTCTAAACTTTATTCTGTTACTGTTGCCATACTTCTGCACCAAGGTTTTAAATCTTGGAACTAAAGTTACACTAACGTAACTGAGTTTTTAAGTGCATCAGTCTTACTTTCAAGCAAAATCTCAAGCAATGGTCACAATAATTTGAGTGCTTTGCTTCTGTATTCTCGCTCCCAGATGAAAATGAATTAAACTTAATTTTTTTCATAGCTATTTAAAATGTGTTTTCATCCTTCATAATATCTTTTTAGCATTATTTTATTTCAGTTCACTGTTTTTATAACTGCAGCATACATGTGGTATCCGGAAAATGTAGCCGTTAAATTTATTTTCTTAAGTATTGATTTCATAGTATTTGGAAATTCTTTTATTTGCAGTAATTCATAATTTCAATATACATAGTGGAAAGTACAGTAGAAAAATGGTCCCACCTAAAGCTACCAAAATTTGAGCCCACATTATCCTTTCCCGGAACATATGCATCTCGAAGCCAGAATTTTTAATTTTTCATTTTCTTTTATTTATTTCATGTTTTATGCGAACTTAATGAAATATTGATGAACGGACTCAGCGATTTAAAATCAGTGTATTGCCACTCTGCAAGACGTAATATACTTATGTTCCAAATTTAGTAACTTAAAAGAAATGTGCTACCACTTGTAAAAGCATAAGATGTTGTCTTTTAAATTTAATCAACAAACTCTGCAGTTTAAAAGAAATGCGCCGCCACTCGCCGAAATAAAATATTTTTATCTTCCAAGTGTCAATATGTTGCCATTTCAAAAGCGTAAGGTATTTAATTTTGCTTTCATATTTAATCTGTCTGTTATTGATTAACAAATCATTTAAAAATAACAAACACAAGAAATTCTTCTCTCTCTCATTATTAATTACTAGTGAGAATCATTAGTCCCTAAATTTTGGTAGGTGGGCCCATATTAGTGTTTATTTCTTATTTTTTATAATTACTATTTTAGGCGGCTGGCCGGTTTTTTTAAGAGATAGGGAAAATACTCTACCTCTTTCCAAAAAAAAAAAATTTTTAACGCATATTTTACGCGCACTTGAGCTGAATTGGGATTTTTTTATATATATGTGTGTGTGTGTGTGTAAGCATCGTTCTTTAATCGCATTTCCCTTTAATCTAGAAAAGAAAGAATCTTAATGCTCATATAGCTGCTTAATAGTATGTTATTCTATATTAACAATAGTGGTTAACATAAATACAGCAAATTATACCTTTCAGCACCGCTGAATCTAACAGATAGGTACAAAATATAGACCAATTAACAGCATTATGGGAACAAAATATGAACACAAATAACAGCATTATGGGTCTCTGAGGAAATCCTCCTAATCACAAAATCCTCCTAATCACAAAATCCTCCTAATCACCCTTCACAAAAATGACATACAGAAGAATTAGCACATGGGGACCCTACTCGTTTGGGGCTCAGCCGATCAGCTTGCATCAAGATACCCACGGGCCCATGCTGTCTTAACAGTAAATGAAAGCGGGCCCATGCGTTAAGTCGGCCGTGATGGAACACGACCGGAGGTCATGTTCTATTTTAAAAAATTCCATTTTGCGAACTTCAGATTACAGTTTAACACATGCAGGAAAAATTTATTATTAAAAGTTAAAAAAAAAAGAAAGAAAGAAAATGTTCAAGACATTACAAAAATTACAAGGCAAATGATTTTACATACAGTTACGTTACACACAGCCTTAAAAATGTATTTTATTGATTAAAACAAAACTACGAATATTCATAAAATTATCAACTGGCTGTAATAAAAATGAAGTGCATTTTAGTTTATATTGAATGAGTACATTTTTGAAAGAAGAAAAATAATTCAGATTACTAAGAAGTTCGCATATTGCTTTCACATCTTTTAATTTTTTATTCAATAACACATTTTAAATTTGAAGAATAAATTAAAGATCTTACGCTTTGCCAACTGGCAACACTCTGAGAATACTATTCTAAGTTTGCTGAATTATCTCATCTTTATTTAAGACTTTATTCTTGCCAAGCAAATCCATCAGCAAAATGCACGCACTTGCAGATCCCTTATAAGCTTTTGCGTGTGAGCAAAACGGGCTGTCTATTTACAAAATAAGGTAGACTATGCCATGGAGATGGCGCCATTTCTTTCCTTAAAAGAAAGGGAATACCACAATAGCTTACTTTATTATTTTATTTATTTATTACGTGCTTAGCCTTTAGACGCTGCACCGGAAGAAGAGAAAGATGTCCTATGGAGGAATTTTTAAGGGAATGGCTCATATCCACGTTATACATGGAAAAACCAGGAAAACGTCATGCAGCCAGCCCGTTTGCAGTACTCGAACTTCGACCAAACTACCAGTGTTCAAGCTGCTTGCCACTCGGGCGCTGGTGCTTATTTCCTCCTCTGAAACTCAAATGGAACTTTACTGAAATACTTCAAACTGTGGATCTGAGTAGTTAGTCGGATAGTATTTTCTGAAATTATTCTGTACCACAGAAGAACAGAGCTTGCCACATAGGTCCACATTTTTCGATTTAATAAATAATTGTCTTGCCATGTTTTAACATTTGAAGTACTGTATTTCCTAGTGTATTTTTCCATCTAGCTTTTTAGTCCTAGGTTCTGAAAACTTTCAAAATACTCGCATTATTTCCCAATTTCTCTATTGTACGTATTTTGTCCCTGTGAAAGCTAATTATTGGTAAATTATATTCCATTGATTATTTTTACTTTTACTTAATGTACTCAATTTGCATTTGCATTTCATTCCGCTTAATTTTCCTTTGCATGTGTTATTTGAAACATATTTTGTGCAGATTCTTCATCAAGCTACCCAGCCGTGGCAGGTATTGTCACACCTAAGAAACTTTCCAAGCATATAATTTCCCCTTATGTCTGTTGTTTACGTTCCAGCTGATTGTAGCCTTATTTACTGCTGAAATGTTGGGTCTTTTGAAATCCTTTTACTCGCCCCCCCTGCTTCTTCTTTCCTCCCATATACCGCTTGGGAGCTGCGGTCAAGACTCATTCATGCGAGATGCCCTGGAGTTTATAAGGTAATTGAGCCGGGCACGTCGCGTAGAGCTCAATTACCATAAGATTATGGTTCAACATGCGTCAAATATTCTAATGTTAATTTTACTTTTAACTTTTACGTATTCTTAATGGAATGAATATTAAAGAAATAATATTGTAATAGATACCAGTAGTTTATCCATGACTATTTTTCATTGTTATGTCATTACTGTAACCGCGTTCTTCGAAGATTAAATTACTCGCAGAATTTTCCCCTCTCTGTTCTCTGACGATAAAATTAGTTTAAAAACAAGGAAGTAAAAAAGGAAAGGAAAATCACTAGGAAATACGGTATTTCAACATCTTTAACAGTTTTAGTGCAATTCTTTTCGGTATTCTTTTCGAATAACTCTACAATAATTATGAAACAAGCACTGCGAGAAAAAAGAAACAGAACTTATGATTAATAAGAGAAAAGTGTCGATTGCTATCAGCTTAAATTAACAATGTGTTCGACCACGTTAAATGCAATTACTTAATACTGTCCCAAACAATTTTCCAATTAAGATTACAACTTTTAATTATTGGACAAAAATTGGTACATAAATTTCTTACCTAAGATTAAAGCGCATTTTTATGACAAGAGACGCTCCTTTATGCCCTTAATAGTATATAGTATTTAGCTGTTCAATCTCAGACAGCAAAGCAGAAGCAAACATGTTTTTTCCCTGTAATATTTTATGAGAAGATTTAAAGCAGCAATCGACTGAGTAAAAGAAAAGTATTTTAATCAAAACATAGTCATGATTTATGAGGTGAAACTTTATGCCTGTAAAGGTAATTGTGACGATGAAAATTGCTTTTTTGATGTTTCATTCCGCTTCCATTACAAAGCCTGCACGAAGGATCACGTACTTAACACCAAATGAAAGCGCGTCTCAGTTGTGGTAATTAGACACCTAATTATAGCTTGATTGCCTATCCTCAAGTAATATATTTCGGATCTTATTAACGTAAACTCAGGCAGAGCGGAATATTATAAATCTGCTAAACGAAATATATCTTCATCAGAAATCGGTTCTGTCAAGATATATAATTGATGAAATTAGGGTAACTCCCGTGAATAGCTGGAAAGAAGTTACTTTTGTTTCTCTTCTAGGATTTCATTTGAAAAAACTCATAAGCAGGTATGATTGGCGCCGAGTAATCTGTTCCTTAGTTTTATGACGTGTTTCGTTAAAGGTCTTTCCAGAGGTGTTTTGTTCGAAGAAATGTATTTAAATGTGAATTAACATTACACGAAGATAATATTTAGTATTTGATAATATAATAAACTAATGACTATTACTAATATAGTAGTACTTATAATATAATAAACTAATGACTAGTAAACTGACTGTTTGCTTATATGCTGATAAAAGGAATAAATAAATAATTAAAATTTTTAAAAAAAATTCTGAAAGCTCTCAGATTTTATGTTATACCCAAAGGAGCGTTTTTTAAACGTTTTGTGTATTACCTTTCTTTATCAAATATCATGTTCTTCTAACTTAAACCATAAAATTCAGTTCAACAGCAATATCGCAAAATAATTTTAAATTGAGCATATCTTTAGAAATTTCGGTACAAGGCCTTGCGTGCTAGAGGTAAAACTCTACAGTGTTGCCATTGCTCTCTTTGAAATAGTTGAGTTTGTTAATCAAAAATTCATTAATGTTTGACAAAATGTGAAATAGGTAATAAAAAAATTCCAAACTTGGGCTTACAGATGCCGGTATTCGAGAGGAGGACAACATTATTTAAAATTTGTTGTCTCTAGATACTGTTGTTTTTTCACAATGGGAGAAATATGCATACAATTCCTGCAGATTTTTCATTATTTAATTTAAATATTATGCAGGGCTCTAATATTTTGTAGCAACAATTTAAAAACTGAAACATCGTTTTATAGTGGACTACGCAAAATGCCAGAACGAAATTAATAAGTCTTCTGGGAAAATTGCTCGTTTGGACTAATAAATACAATTAATGTTTGGCTTAGAGATATAAGGTATGAAGTATACAAGTAAAAATAAATTAGAATAAGGATTAAAAAGCTAATCATTACTGAACTGGAAATTTTACTTGATAGTAATTGCGAAGTAAATACAAAAGAAAGTAGATAAAATGTGCATTAATTAGAGAAGTCTGTGAATTGCTAAGTTTTCCCCGCACTAATTTATACTAGGCAATCCGGTAAACGGGCAGCTACACAGGCAAGAGAAAATTTTCGGTTCTTTTCTGTTAACCCTTTGCGGTGCTGAGTCAAAAGATTAACGAGGCGCTATTTAGCGCCAAATGTAAATCCTGGCTCGAAATTTAACTAGATGACGGCAGCCCTAATGATATATAAAGTTTGAAGAAAAGAATAATTACTTTTTTATGATGAATATTATACCTATAATTTTTAATGCCACGGCTGCTCTCGACACCAAATTTATGCAATTATCTGATATTATTCAAGGGAAAACAAATTGCTGTGTACATGGGAAGAACGAAACTGTTGCTCTTCCCATGTATTCAGCGATTTGTTTTCCCTTAAGAAAAAATCAGAGAATTACATAAAGGCACAAATTCGGCGACGAATAACTATCTGCACTTCAAAACAAAAGCAGCTGAAAATCTAGGAAGTAAAATTACTGGATTAATGTTTATTCTTTCCACTGGTTTGCAACGATGCTATTGCTAACTCAAAGTAAATAATTTTGCATTTGGTATTTTGACTCACATTCGGCGACTGGCGCCTCTTTAACAGAAAAGCTCCCAGGTTCCTTTGTAAAGTTCTCTGTGAAGGCGTCCTTCACTTTAGGACTTTAGGCCCTTACGTGCTTTACTTATAGTCTATTAAGGTCAAAGTAAGTTTAACGGTATCAGTACTATCACAAGTAATTTTATTAGGTGGTAATATAATATTCAATGTTAATATGTTTACTGTTCTCACTGATAGCTTTTTATCAGGCAGTCAAATTTGTGAAACAAATAAATAAAGATAAAAACACCACTGTGTTCCAAATTAATATTACTCCGAGATACCGTGAAGTAACGGCTTCCATGAGAGCACAGGATGGCATATCAATTTTTTTAAAACAGATCAGCAGGTAATTTGAAAATGTTTTAACTTTTTAAAAGAAATTCTGTAAACCAGAAGAACGTCTAGATATAAGCATGTATAAGAAATTCCCATTCAAAGGTGTGCTAAATTTAAAAATTATTAATCAAACAAAGTAAGTTTTAGAATAATCTCTAATGTATTTAATGTTCTTTAAAACCCGGTGAATGTGATTCAAGTTTGCTAAATTTTTTTATAGGTGAAATTCCATACGATAGAATCGAGTTTTTTCTTTAAATCTTTAATTATATAAGGAACAGTTTATTAATTACAATTTTCTTTGTAAAGGATAAAAAGAAACATTTAAATCTGCATATTTTAATAAATTTGCCCCTTCTTTTTTAACTCTGTTTTTAGTCCAAAGGGATTTAGTCCCGAAGGACTATTACTTTCGTTTTGCGATTTTGCGTCGATTCACTCGGAATGCCCGTTTCACTTTGCAAATTGTTGCCACTAAATGTTATCGCTCTGCATTAAATTTTAAAAAATGAAAAATCTGCATAAATGTATGCATGTTTCTCGCATTGTGATAAAACCTAGAGCCATCGAATTTTGAATGACGTAATCCTACTGCGAATATGGGCATCTGGAAGCCCTAATTTTGAATTTGAAATTTGCTTTATTATCGATTTTATGTTTTGTAACATTTCAACGAATTTCTGATTAACAAACTAAATGATTTCAAAGCGAGCAATGGCAACACTGTACGGAAAAAAAAACATTTTTATCTCCAGAGCACGAGACTTACGGAAATTCTAAAGATATGTTGATTTTAAAATGATTTTGCGATATTGATTTTGAACTGAATTTTATGGTTTGAGTACGTAGTACATAATATTTAATAAAAAAAGTAGCACACGAAACGTTAAAAAAACGCGCCTTTGGACGTAATTTAAAATCTGAAATCTTTCAGATTTTTTATTTATTTATTAGTCCAAAGGGATTTAGTCCCCAAGGACTATTACTTTCGTTTTGCGATTTTGCGTCGATTCACTCTAAATGCCCGTTTCACTTTGCAAATTGTTGCCACTAAATGTTATTTTTTTTCCTTTTGTTTTTCCCAGTTCCTTTTTAACTCTGCTTTCCTGCAATACAAATCCTATTTAAACAAATAAGTTACAGCACTAGCATGATAAATAAATAACTAAAGAAAATATAGCAAATAGCTCTAGAAAAAGAAATAGAAAAATTAAATAATAAAGGAACACAAATTTTAAACTTACAAAAAAATACAAACTGAGAATAAAATTTTGAAAAATTTCTTTACTCATTTTTTAAATTGTGACAATATGTTTACGATTCAAAAGGTATCTGCCCTTTGAATCATTTTAGAGCATTCTCTTTAACCAGTATGAATATTAACTAGCCAATCAATACTATAATATCAATGTTTGATATCATCAATAATAAGTTTTCTTTATTATTTTATACTAGTTCTACTTTAAACGACGTTATTAGAATTCAAGAATAATTTTTCTCTTTACCATGTTTCTTAATGCTGCATTTTTAATAGTTAAATATAGGCTTCTTTCTTTTTAGAAAAATCCCACGCAGTCTGCAAGCATTATTATCAACAGGAAATAACAAGGGCTGGGCTTGGGAAACTTACTAGTTTTGTTTCCTTTTCCGTAGTCATCAAGGCAGAAAGCAAAGTATATGTCCTAATATCTTGCCTTAAGGAACCGAGAAAAACTATGGGGAAAAATTGTAAAATTTAAGTCGATTATCTGAAAACTATTGACATCGATGTTGTTTAAATAGTAAGGATATTTTTGGCATTTTTAACTGCTTGTAAATGAATAATCTTGAGTTAGTTGAATGGGGAGAAAAATAGAAAAGATCTTAAGAATTTAACTAATATATATATATCAACGTATTGATTAGTTTTATGTTCGTTATTTGTATGCAAGTACTAGTTTTTAGAAGAACATTGTATAATGTTTGTTGGAGCAACACCCAATGATTTAATACCAGGCCTTTGCAGTGGCTGTGGTTCAGTGGGAGAGAGTTGCAGCATATGCTGTAGCATACAAAGCAGTGAGCAATGTAAGATTTTTTTTTCTCTTAAGAGAATTTCAGTTATCACCTCGCAACTCCAGCAGCTCACGAAAATATAGCTACTCTTCGGAATATCGCAAAATTTTAATTAATTACTAGTAAATGGGAATCTTTCTTGCTATCGGAATTCATTTCATATGCAGTACATCTTAAAGTGGACATAAAATAATAATTTAAAATATATAAAACCATATCTTTTATGATTATCACAAAAATTAAACCATATATTTTATGCTTATCAGAACAAGCCCACTAATTATTATCGTGGTAAGCAGTACAACAGATGACAATCAAAGACAGATGACAGCCTTGAGTACATACAGATAACAGTCCGACTTTATGCTGAGTTCCACCCCCAGTTTTAAAGGAGAGCACCCCGGGAGTCGGATTAGAGAGTTTCTCACCCCTCTTTCCTTACAACCACCCTCTCCAGAGGGCTTTCGGTTTGCCGTATATTTTGAGTGCCCCCATGCCGCACAGACACTATAAATTTACAAGCATCCATGCTTCGTGCGAGGTTCGAAACCAAGCTCTTCGATACGGCAGTCAGCGTCACTAACCACTTGCCTGTCTGGGAGGTATATTTTTTATATGATACTAAGGTACATTTAATTATATAATAAAATACTTCAAATTAAAATAAATCCATATACAGTTCATGTTCACTGTAGTATGGAGTAATTGTATATATAGAATAAGTATATGTTTTCGTCAAGGATTGTAATCCATAAAAGATCTGTATTCAAAGTCGTGTTATTTTCATGCATATGAAGTTTGAAATAAACGTGTTACATAGATACATACAGCTGATATGCATCTCTTATGCCGAGTATTACTGGGGTTTATTAGCTTAGATTATAAATGCAGCATTATAGCCAGTTTCCGAGAAACATCGAGGCGGTACTCGTAGTTAAACCAAAACCGTATTTAATCCAGCGATAGTTAAATAAAATATAGGAAAAAGGCATAACTCATATTACCTTTAATAAAAAAATACTTTTAACGATTTACCATTATTTTCTCACAGTTTAATTTTGTTTAAAATTTCAGTTTAATCTGCAATTTTAAATGAACGTAAGTTCATTTGGTTACGTAAATTAAATCAGTAGGAGAACTAGGGGCTAATCGTAACAATTTTTGGATAAATGTTTATATTTTTAAGTGTATTTACAATTCCTTGATAATAACTGCTATCTTTTATAGCAAGTATATCTTTTATTTCATCGTATTTACCAAAAAAAAAGAAAAGAAATTTAGCAATTTTGTTGATTTTCGCACAAAAAGTATTTTACCAAAACTTTTTCTGTTAACTTGCCCCGGACTGCAGGCAAATTATAACAGACCTGAGGCAATCAGTGTCAATAAAAACTACAATATTTTAAAAAATATTTGATGATTATTATTGCTTGATGTTGTGACATTGAACGATATCAAGCGGTTTATAGTCAAATACAAAAATAAAATAATTTAACCGATCAACATAAAAAGTCACTCTTTATCAGAGTTTCAGTTACCACAAATGATAGACTACATCCTCTCTCATACGAGATTTAACATGCGCCCACATTTTGCAAAGTGAGCCATTTTTCTTCATTAGATTTGTTCTAAGCATTTTTGCAAATTAAGAAAACCCACTTTTATGTTTCAGAATCTGTGTTCAAAATCCTTTTCTTCACCCATTTTATCGCTTTGCTTTCTTTTTGGAATTTTTCCTTCAACTCTTTTCTTTTCCTTACCTTTCTCTTCTTTTTCTGTTTTTTGTTAGGTATCTCTTCACATTCTTTTTCATGTCTGCCAATTAGGATGGCACATTTCCTTTTGCGTCGGCTTCTGTTAGACTGCTTCCGAGGTGAAGTCTTAGGGAGTCTGATCTTCGAGGGTGAAAAATCTATTTTCATATTTTGGGAAAGAAATTAAATATAAAAAATTAATTTGCATGTTAACATATAACAGAAGAAAGCCTAAGGACATTTACCGAAATCTCAGGGCAATTTGTAACTTGTGATAACTTGCCCGAGATTTAATTGCAACTTGCCCTTACCGTATATGTTCGGACATACGACATTTTGTGTGTGTGTGTGTGTGGAAAGAATAAATCAGCATTTTAGAACTTAATACAAAGACAAAGTTCGTAGGTGAAACCATATTAAGAAAGATCAGTTAACTTATTTTAAATAAAAATTTACAAAATATCACCCCCAATAATTATCTGAGACGGAGCACGTGTACGGTTCTCTCACTACCTGATTTCGCGGGGCATTGACCATGCTTACGTAATAGGGTCCGTCATAAAAATCATGTTTAGAAAAAATTCTGAAGAACAATTTTAAAAACCACTATGTAGCATACGTGTTGCTACTTACGCCTGTTACAACTGGCTCCTAGCTTCTTTACTCAAACTTGAGCCCCACCAGCGGCGAGCGGTAAAGTCGCTGAATACTGGTAGTTCGGTCCAAGGTTCGAATCCCGCGAACGGGCTGACTGCTTGGGCGTTTTCGTGGTTTCCCCATATATAATGTGTATAAGAGCCAGTTTCTCTTATAAAATCCTCCACGAAGACATTCCTCCCTTTAGGCAATACCCCTCGAGGCTTTGCCATAGTCATATAAACCATAAACCTTACTTAAATTCACTTCACAGCAAAAATTAACTTGAAATGAACTCACTTCAAAACATTTTTTTTTAATATTGCTGCCGTATTTCGATAACAATTAGTGTGAGACAGAAGATTAATGGCTGTACTTTTAATGAATGATTTGACAATATTTATACATTCCAGATTACTAAGTAATCCATGAAATTAAGAATTCTTACGGCTAAGACTTCTCTTAAATCTTTATAATATCATTTGCTATCTCTTCTTTTTCCACGCACTTTTCGTTTTCGCATTTCCTTTGTTTTAGTTCATGGTTTGGGATAGAAATTTTCCCATCGTTCATCTAGAAACAAAGTTAACTTTTTTTTAACAAAATAGGGACCAGTTAAACCTCAGTTCGGTTAATCCGTTCTTTAGTTAATCGTATGTTGACTGTATACTTCTCACTTAAAATGCAGAGAAGCCTTTGCGTAATACTGCCACGCGAGCCTGGAAAGCTGTTCGTGTAGCCTATATAATCGATGGTGACAGTTTTGACAGTTAGTTTCTAAATCATTTCTCTATCCTATTAAAAAGCTGAGAAAAATGGTATTACACTACACTGGGCAAGACTAAACATCGTTCTCTCCTGTCTAAGTACTCTAAATGGTAAAAGGCCTTCAGAGCTAATAACCGTACGGAATGCTTTTGCCCCGTGGGACTTGTATGTAAACTTCATAAGACAATTTATTCACGCGGCTGGCATCTGCCTCTTTGATTGCAGAGGACAATTCTCTAGCAACCTTTGCTTCAATTTATTCTTACTCAGACAAACCCTCATCTTTTTTCTTTTGTCCCCCCTTTCGGTGACAGAATAAAGAAGAAAATGAGAACGTCATCTTTTTCTCCAAAGCGCAAGCTGAAGGGACGCTTTAGGAAGAGACGCTGGCGAGTGCCAAAGCACAGAGAGCTGCGGGGCCCGGCCAATGAAATATGGATTTGGCACGTGAGAGGAATTCGAATGCCGGCTACTGGACGTTTTGTGAAGGCAAAGGCGGGCTTCTCCGGGTCAGTCGACCGTGTCCAGAGCTATTTATTCAATATCTTACTGTGAGATCCCGCACACTTGAGTTTTATGTGCATCAATTGCTTCATTTTCCATCGTGCAGGGCTCGTAACCTACAGGTCGCGAACATTAAGCAACTTTTTTCATTAACGGGAGTTTCTACTAATTGTTGTTTAGCTGTTCATTCATTAAATAATCACTTTAGACGGGAGTGAACTGAAAGCAAAAACAAAAGCTGTAATTGCATTTATTGCAACAAAGAAACTTTCTGAAAAAGCTAGGCCATTATCTGCGAGTAATTCTTTTCCCGACACATTGCGGATAACACCGAACGTGAAGAGCCTGTCCATGTCATATATATTAATTCCGTGGAGTTTAATTGATAAATTTGGTACAGTAAGAGCTCATCAATGTCACAAATTAGGATAAAATATGTTTTATCACTTCATGTACTGTATAATTAACACAATAATGCAAAATGTACTTGCTCTCCAGAATTATTTTGCTTTCTCATTAATGGTTAAGGCATCACAGCTTCTGTCAAGAACCCTTGAAAACCTTCTGGACACGAGAACTGCTGTACAATATTGCTAATGAAAACAGGAAGAGTGTTAAAAATTGCGTTTCTTGCCTAAGAGAAGCAATGTTTTCGTGGAGGGCTTTCCAATGGAAGCTAGGTCGTATTCACATTACATATGGGAAAAACCACTAAAGGCACCCATGCAAACAATCCGTTCGCCTAAATTCGAACATAGGACGAATTACCAGTATTCAACGCTCCTAACCGCCCAGCCATTGGTGGGGCTATTAAAATCATATCTGAAAGGAAACTTAAGGAAAAAATTTCTCTTTGGGGAGAAAGAGAAATCAGATGTTTTGACCACTAATGATACTTGTGGTTCTGTGAGGACATTTTTATATCGTCAGAAGAGAAACCGCAATTAACTCAAGAACATACATGAGGTTCTGAAGGTAACCGTTTTCCTCCGCTCCTCTCATTTAATTACATCCGTTAGAAATGTTTACAACATACATATAGTTGTGATTATTATGGGAATAGAATACTTAGCTTGTTTCAGTCCCTCTGTTTAATATTTGTCCACAGGCTGTTTATAAAACTTGGTGTACATTTTGAAACTTCAAAAGACATAGTCTCCGTTATGAACCAAGGATAAATGAAACAGCGGGTACTGAGTCCTGGAAATGGGGGGGAGGTACGACAGTGTATAATGAGGGCTTAGAGTAATAAAATACGAAGAATTTCCTTTAGCATATTTCATTCGTCATAACCTTAATTAAAATCAAGTCTGCCGTAAAAATGTGCGAAGACTGATAAATGCTTAGACCAAGAACTTGTGACTAATGATTCCAATAAACATATGTCCATTATAATAAATTTGTCAGCCTTTTATTGTCTTCTCCCTCAAAAATATATTACTTAATTAAATTAAAGATAACACACAAAATGTTGAAAAAAGCCCTTTGGGTCGTAATATAAAATCTGAAAATATTCAGGTTTTTTTTTAATTGGAATCTCATGGTCCACTATTTCTATATTATATTAAAATTACTTTAAATGAGAAATTAAATGCAGGTTTAGGGTAATCTTATTAAAATAAGCTAATGGTTATTGTTCTTGCCGAAGATAGCTCAAACTTATTTAATGAAACTTAACTTCAGTAAGTGGACTGTAATATTAACAATAACAAATTTATTTTAACAAAACAATATTATTGAATACTAGCACACGCATGTGCTTATAGTTACCTATGTAACTTAGCTAAGAGCGAGCAACCATATGCTCTTACATCAAGACAATCTGCATAGATACTAATGAGCAAAAAAGGAATAACTTTAGGGTTACACTAAAGCCAAACTGTGCTTGGCGTAAAACAACGCTGCCAAGCAATGCTCTTTTCAGACACCGAACATCCCGCCCGGCGTTGAAATATTAGTTTCAATACAATAAGTAAAAATTCAAGAAAATAATAAATGTTCATACAATACAAATTATATAATGTAAATTAATGCACAAATTATAATACAT
>KK116787.1:276931-292162 GCA_000611955.2 Stegodyphus mimosarum
TCGTATTAGTTCAAGAAATCATTAGTTAATTTTAGACAGTCATCAAAAAATGAATCAGTTTTTAAAGTCAACAAGGAAGTAGTAACCGATTTCAGTTCTGAAGAATAAAGCTCATCACTAAGTCCATTTTTATCTTGAAAATTGCCCTTGTTTAAAAAATCAGGACCTTTCCACCACAGCTTGTAAGATCCAAGAGTTGTAGCATCTGATCCTCTGGAAATGATGTCGGCTGGGTTCATTTCTGAAGACACATGTCCCCACTGATAGTTAGAAGTAAGTTGCTGAATTTGTGAGACTCTGTTACTCACAAAGGTTTTCAAAAGATGTGGTGATGTATTAATCCATGCTAAACCAATGCTTGAATCTGACCAAAGCTTAACGTCATCAATTTTGAGTTTCAAGCTTGTAAAACTTTTTGTATGAGTTTGGATAGGAGTAGACATGCTGATAGTTCTAATCTAGGAATAGTCATGGTCTTGATTGGTGCTACACGAGATTTGCTACAAATAAGTTTACTACAATATTCACCAGGGCTTGTAATGCTTTGAAGATATATCACTGCACCAAATGCCTTCTCGGAGGCATCCGCAAATCCTTGTAAAATGAGCATTGAAAAACTCTCGTTTAAGATGCAACGAGGTACTTGAATATTTTCTATACTATGAAGAGTTTTAATGAATACATTCCATTCATTGGCAACAGGTGGTGGTAACTGTTCCGCCCAATCTAGCTTAAGCAACCAAAGTGCTTGCATGAATATCTTTGCCTTGCTAATAATAGGACCGAGTAGGCCTAAAGGATCATATAATCGCGCTATCTGAGATAAAACATCTCTTTTCGTAACATCAGGCTTTTCATTAACAGTAACTTTATAGTGAAATGTATCCTTCTTATTATTCCACAACATACCTAACGTCTTCACAGATGTATTACTATTGCGATCAAATGAAAAATTCTGTAAATCGGAGTTCTGCGAATCAAAACTAGAACGCCACTTGTGTAGCTTCATTCCTCCTCTTTGGAGCAATTTTGTCAAATCTTGCTGGAGCTTGATGCATTCTTTCAAATTCGAAGATCCCGTAAGGCAGTCGTCTACATAGAAATCTTCCAAGACCACTTTCGATGCTACAGGAAAATAATTTTCTTCATCCTTCGCTAACTGTTGAAGCGTCCTTTGTGCCAAATATGGAGCACATGCTGTGCCATAAGTTACCGTTTTGAGTCTGTATATTTCTATAGGCTTATCTTCATCTTCTTTCCAAAGTATTTTTTGATATTTCGTCTGCGATGGCAATATTTCAATTTGTCGAAACATCTTCTCGATATCGGCAGTAAATGCATAAATGTGTTTTCTAAACCGTATCATGATGGAAAAAAGTTCCTCTTGAATCATTCCACCTTTACATAATATGTCGTTCAATGAACAACCATTAGTAGTTTTGGCACTCGCGTCGAACACGACGCGTAATTTTGTTGTTTTACTATCAGGTTTCAGCACGCCATGATGAGGAAGAAAATATCCTCCTTCAGTTTCAGAATAGTCTTCCATCTTTTCCATATGATTTAATGATTCATATTCCCTTAAAAATGAAACATAAAGTTCTTTCATTACAGAATCATTTGACAAACGTTTCCACAATTGATTCAGTCTTTTTTCAGCGATTTCTTTTGAATCCCCTAATTGTATGTTTTCACCAATATCTGGCTTGAACGGCATTTTAACCACATATCTTCCATCCGTATGTCGGTAAAATGAGTTTTCAAAAAGTTCATTGCAGTAATTTAACTCAGAATTAACAGTAGGTTTAGTTTCATTTACTTCTTCAACTTCCCAAAATGATTTTACTAAGTTATTTAACGAATTAATCTCTGTTGACAAAAAACAATAATTTAAGTCATAATTTTTTACATTTGGAATTCTAATGCTTCCAGAAACTAAAAAGCCGAAGCAGCTGTTTTGAAGAAATAACTCATTATCTTCTAAACGTATTTTATCTGTTTTTAAAAATTCAAAAAATAATTCCGCTCCTAATAATAGGTCTATCTTTTTTGCCTTGAAAAATTCGTCATCAGCTAACTTTATTCCGTTCGGAATATTTAATTGCGAAATATCAATAGATTTCGATGGCGTCATGTCAGTTATTTTGGGAACAACTAATAACTCTATTTCCCATTCATTTTCTTTTTCTAAGTTCGATAAACGCGTCTTTATTTGAGATTTAACGTTCAAAGTAGTGTTGCCTATTCCAGTAATTGGAATAAATACTCGTTCTTTTTTTATTCCTAATGAGTTCATAACACTAACAGTACAAAAATTAGAAGTCGAAGCAGAGTCAAGCACGGCTCTAAAAGGAATTCGTTCATCATAAACATCGCGAAGATAAACAATCGCTGTATTTATTAACACAAATTTAGACTTATTTGCAGCTGCCATCAAAGTTGTGTGGGTGGGAGAGGGGCAGTCCTCTTTCACATTCACTGACGAAATATTCAAGGTCAACTCTTTTTCCTTCGATGATTGATTTGGTTTTTCGTCACCTTTATGCAACAGCGTATGATGTGTGTCTCTCTTACAGACATAACAACTGAATTTAGCTTTACACTGCGATAATAAGTGCGATGGAGAAAGACATTTAATGCATAGTTTATATTCTTTAACAAAATCATACCTCTCAGAAACAGAAATGCTCTTAAATTTCGAACAATGATAAATTGGGTGCGATTCTTTACACATAATACATTTTTGAAAAGGGTTTGTTTTAGTTACCAAAGATTTTGAATTTTTAGAGCGACTTAATTGATTTGATACTTTAGTAGCATAGCTTTGCTTAGGAAAACTACTTTTGTTTATTTCTTCAAGAATGCGAATTCTTTCTTCGAGAAATTCTAAAAATTCATCAAGTTTGGGAATTTCATTTGATTTTACGTTTAGTTCAAATGCTTTTCTAGATTCTCTATCTAATTTATGCAATAAGATATTTAATATCAAAACATCAGATAAATTATTTCTATCAAATTCTAATACACTTAAAGATCTCAAACATCTTTTAACATTATCTACCAGTGATCTCAATTGAGAAGGTGAGTCATTTATTTTTTCAAAGTTCAACAAATTATTAATAAAAGCATCAACTACTGCTCTTTTGTTTTCATATCTGCTTTCAAGTGCAGAAAATAGCGACTCAAATGTATCCTGACATGATTCTAACATTTTTGCTTCACCTTTAAGTGATGCTTTCAAATAAAACAGTTTCTCAGTATCATTTAAATCATTGTTATTACCAATCATAGACATAAATTGTACTTTAAAATTCTTAAAATCTTCATATTTACCATAAAATTGAGGAAGAGGTAAATCAGGCAGTTTAAATTTTGATTTAGAAACAGTTTTGTTTTCAAATTTGTCTTTATTATTTGTTTCACAATTAGAAAGAAAAATTCTAAATCTTACTTCGAACTCTTCGACTTTTTCTTCCAATTCTTGTGTAAGGCTTAGATCATCTTTCAAATCAATTTCCTCTGGTAAATTGGTGTATTCCACTATGAGTTGTTTAACCCGAAATTTTAATTCCAATAAAGCATCCAATTTAGTCTTCATAATGACATCATGGTTGAGTTTATTCTCCTCCATTTTATATTCATCAAGGAATTTTATCAAAGTTCCGAGTTTCGCTTTCACTACGCCGCGTTGGCGATTCAATGAAACAATATTAGCAGCCATATTCTTCTCCGGCTCGACGGACCAAACTGTTCTTGCCGAAGATAGCTCAAACTTATTTAATGAAACTTAACTTCAGTAAGTGGACTGTAATATTAACAATAACAAATTTATTTTAACAAAACAATATTATTGAATACTAGCACACGCATGTGCTTGTAGTTACCTATGTAACTTAGCTAAGAGCGAGCAACCATATGCTCTTACATCAAGACAATGTGCATAGATACTAATGAGCAAAAAAGGAATAACTTTAGGGTTACACTAAAGCCAAACTGTGCTTGGCGTAAAACAACGCTGCCAAGCAATGCTCTTTTCAGACACCGAACAGTTATTATAATAAGCCTCTCCCTATGAGTTTCAGAATAAGGATAATTACTAAGTAAACTTACAACAACAGAAACTTGAGAAGTGTATATCAAGATCAGTTAAGGAAATAAATATATGGAATATAAGTATATAACTTAATTTAGCTTAATTTCTTAAACACATACACACACACACACAAAAAAAAAAAAAAAAAACTAAAAGCTTTCACATTATACATTACGCCTAAAGGGGCGTTTTTTAACGTTTTGTGTGTCACCTTTATTTATTAAATATCATGTTCTTCGCACTTAAACCATAAAATTCAGTTCAACAACAATATCGCGCAATAATTTAAAAATGAGTATATCTTTAGAATTTCCGATACACTATCTCGTCCGCTTTTACAGTGTTGCCATTGCTCGTTTTGTGATCGTTGAGTTTGCTAATCAAAAATTTATTATAGTTTTACAAAATATGAAATAGATAATAAAACAAATTTCAAATTTGGGCTTCCAGATGACCATATTCGGGTGGGAACGTACGTTATTCAAAATGGCTCTAGGTACCGTTATGACAATGGCTCTAGGTACCGTTGTTTTATGACAATGCGAGAAACATATATACGTTTATGCAGATTCTTCATTATTTAATTTCTTTAAATATAATACAGGGCGATAATATTTGGTGGCAACAATTGAAAAGCGAACCGACATTTATAGTGAATCCAGGCAAAATGCCAAAACGAAACTAACAGTCCTTCTGCGCAAATTGTGTCTTTGAACTAAAAAAAAATTCAGAAGCCAATCAAAAACAACTTGGAGAATTAATAATAATAATAAATAATACGTAGAATATAATCAATAAAATATATAAATAAAACGAAATTTGCAAAACATTAGTGAAAATCAATGTGTAGAGTCATTTGGTTTCTTCAAGCTTTTCGATCAAGGCTGAGTTGTCACTTTAAGACAGATCGTCAAATATAAACTACTTATAAAACATATGTACAATAAAATTTGGAACTTAAAAATTGAGAAAACATAAGCTGCTTTCCTTTAATTCTAATTTAAATTGTCCACAAATAAATATGATCTATATAAATTAAATGTATCTGAGACAAATTTCAGAAATATCCGAGTTTTTTTAAATCTGGGAAAAAAAACTGTTCTTTCCTTATATCAAACAGATCACTTAAACCAACAAATCAGCCAACAAATGGAAAGAAAAGTCGATTTCCGAAGTACTTTGCTATAATTTACGCTAAATCAATTAATCTTACTTTACTCTGCGAACATGTATTTTAACTATTATTTCATTTTCCTGTTCACGAGTTCTGTTGAAAGATCGATATATAAAAGGAAGTGTGATAATAAACCGCAACTTACAAGAAAACTGGTTCAACAAAATACTTAAAATAAACGAACAAAAATAATAAAAAAAAATCTGAAAGGGTTCAGATTTGAACGGTCACGCAGAAGGGTTTGATAAGGTTTTTTTGCCGTCTGATTTTAGTAAGTTCGTAGTCTGCTGTTGCACTCACTCATGCCCATTTCTTTTTGTCTTTTTTGTTTTATTATTACGCATTATTTTTTTCTCACTAACCGCATACACAATTCGATTAAAATAAATTATGAAAATTTTAAAATCAGCACAGCAGTATATGTTTAGAATTTCCGACGCCGAGTTAAGTAAAACATTTTTTATTATTTTTTTTTCAGTCTTTTTTCAGTTCATCAAATCAATATTCAGTTTTCTTAGTAAGTTGGCTTGCAAATTTTTTATCTCTTTATTATTAACGTTTTGTGCGTTAAATTTATTAATTAATTATCATATTCTTAGCACTTACGCCACATAAAATCCATTTCAACTGTAAAATCACGATATATTTAAAAATAGCATATGTTTAGAATTTCGGATATACAGTTTTGAACGCTGAAGATAAATGCTTTATTCCGTGTTCCCATTGCTCGCTTTCAAATCGTTCATTTTGTTAATCAAAAATTCATTATAATTTTACAAAATATTATACATAAAATTCGAAATTCGGCTTCCAGGTGCACATGTTCGGGTGGAGAACTATCTTATTCAAAATTAGATGGCCCTAGGTGCTGCCGTTTTTTCAGAATGTGAAGAAGATTCATATGTTCATGCAGATTCTTCATTATTTAATTTTTTAAAAATAATACAGGATGATAATATTTGGTGGCAATAATTTGAAAAGCCATTCGCCGTTTATAATGGACGACGCAAAATAACGTTTCCAGACTAATAGCCCACTCGGGCTAACGCCCTTTTGGGCTAATAAATAAAATGAAACTTACATTTCGACTTTAATAGAGTGGAGTAATGTTTATAAATAATTTCTAAGAATCCAAAGAATCATCCAAAGAATTTTAAATGAATGAGCTAAATTAAATTTAAAAAGAAAAAAAAATGATAGTTTAGCTTAAAGTCAAATTGCAATTTTAATTCGTTCGCGGAGCATAACGTAGTTTAAAGATAGTGAGTAGTAGTTGCTTTATAGAAAGGACAAGCAAAGCTTACCTGAGCTTATATACCAAATTTTTGGACTAGTGACTAGCCAATATACCTGCGTAACTACTCGGATTATCATAAGGTTATTTCTCTAGACTGCCGATAAGCATGAATTAAATGCAACTGCACTCAAATGAGAAATTTACTGAAGGCCAAACTGGCATTCGAAATTGGATTGGAACGGATTAGTTCAGTTATGATAAAACTTGGAACAGACATCCGCCTAAGACGAGAATGCCTCCGTGGAGGATTACGGGAAACTGCTCATATTCGTTTGAGATGAGTAAAACCGCTGTTTTATGGCTTCGGATCAGAACCGTTCGTTCCTTCCTTCCTTCTTTATCATGATTCACCGCTCACTAACAATAACTTTGATGAAAAACATCAGGAACGAGGAGTGAATCAAAAGCAGTTAGCGAAAATGGCATGAAGAATCAAATAAGCAGTGGGGGTCATTAACAGCCAGACTGGAGCGAACAACGAAAAGAACCGCACGGGCAATGGAAGAGTCGACTCAATCAAACACTAACTCTCAGAACTCATTTCTTTCAACTGTAATTTTGAGATTTCTGAAACCTCCATTCCACGTAGAACTAACAATAATATTCTAGAATAAACTCAAATTCAAAAAGTTAGGAAATTATAAAAACTGAACTCACTTTTAACATGGGAGAAGAAACATTTTATTCTTCACTAAACTGGGATTCGAACTGTCTTGGCAAGCTTCCAGCAAGAGCTCCGCTATCTTTTTCGGCGAATCAGTTGTTCGTCTGCTCACCAAAGTGATTCAATTCGTGAATGAATAGCACATCTTTATTCCTGCTACGTTTCTTCCTACAAGAGCTTTCCTAATCTATAGAAGAGTTCTCCACTCCATTTCCTGGAATCAATTGTTCATTCCCTCAGTAAAGAGAATTAGTTCTATGAATCAGTTCCAGAGCGGTCATTAAACTCTGATATTCATGTTATACGTATGGAACTTCCATGTTACCACACCGTTTGCTTTTGCTGTTCGTGGCCCACTAGCCAAGGAAAGCAGAATATTAGCATGGAAATTAATTTAGAATTTCTAAGGCTGATATAAAATATAAAATCAATGTTTCATAGAAGAAATATTTGCAGATTAATATTCTACAAATATCTTCTGCCAGCAATTTATTTTTAATAACCGAAAGGTATTTTATTGTAAATATTTACCTTAAATGTTCCTCTTTCTTTTCATTAATGGGACTCAAAAAATCATCTTCCAATTATTTAGCTCCAATTGATTCTTAAAATCACTCTCTTCTTAACGTTCCTTAAATTTATATTTTTTGCTATTTTTAGTCCAAAGGGGCCTTGTCCCTGAAGGACTACTCTTTTCGTTTTGAGATTTTGCGTCGGTTCACTCTGAATGCCCGTTTCACTTTTCACATTGTTGCCACGAAATATTATCGTCCTATATTACATTTAAAGAAATTAAATAATGAAGAATGTGCATAAATGTATGTGTGTTTCTTGCATCGTGATAAAACGGCAGTACCTAGAGCCATCCAATTTTGAATGACGTAATCCTATTGCGAATATAGGCGAATATAGACAAAAAATTTGTGATTAGTTAACGTTCTCTACGTTTGTTAACTAACATGTTTTGCTTATGTTAAAATCCTTCTTTGTACTCTTACTCTGTTTCGTCTGCTTTCACTGGAATATTTAATTGAGGGAAGTTTTAAATACAGGAAAAGTCTAAATTAAGAGTTATAAGGTATTTTCTCCCTGTTTTACGCATGCCTTCATGGTATAACTGGAAGCCTACTCGACGTGTATTCGAGACGTCCAGTGTTCGAGTCCCGACCAGGGCACCGGAAGTTTCTTAGGTTTCCTGACATTGAAAAATTCTAAAAGAATCTCAGTGCGCCCGAATTAAAAGGTGGAGGACGAATAATTCGTCACCACCAGGATTTGGCAATTGAATCCCCTCATCCTCAATCGCCCTTCAAAAAGGGGAATATGTACACTGCTGGCCATCCAAATTGCAACACCAAGAAAGACAAGCGATATCACAACAAAATGTATTTAGTAAATAACATGTTGACCAAGTATCAAATGATTAAATTTATAGACTTCTGAGAAATGGGTTTCCTTCCAGAATCAGTAGCCAGAGTAGCCGCCATTGTTAGAGATCACCGCTACCACACGCCTCGGCATTGATTCAAAGAGACTTTTGATGTGTTCTTGGGGTACAGCAGACAAAGCAGCTTCCACAAGCTGCCAAAATTTGTGTGGCAGCTTAAGATGTAACCTGGTTCAATCGTTCAGCAACCATGGACCACATGTTTTCTATCGGCGAAAGATTCAGAGAGCGAGCCGGCCAGGGAAGCAGTTCAATCTGGCGATTGACGAAGAACCCTTGGACAATGCGTGCCACGTGTGGTCGCACATTATCCTGTTGAAATATGGCTGTGGGCAAGCCCTGAAGGTAAGGAAGGAAAACTGGCTCCAGCACCTCAGAGATGTAGCACTGGCTGTTTAAAGTACCGGCAATGCGCACTAGAAGAGCGCGAGAGTGATATCCAATACCGCCCCACAACATAATACCCGGTGCAGGACCAGTGTAGCGGTGCATAATGTCTGTACCAGTGTAGCTGTTCAGCATCCTCTCTCCACGGTGTCTCCAGGCTCGAATCCGACCATCGTGTTGTTGCAGACAGAAGCGTGACTCGTCAGTAAAGACAATTTCATTCCATTCTGCCGTTAACATCCTTCTTTCATCGCACCATTGGCGGCGGAGACGTCTGTGATTCTGCGTCAAGGGTAGAAGAAGCAATGGACGTCTTGCGGACAGACCACTCTGCTGTAAACGGCGTCGAATGGTAGGCGCAGACACTGGATGATGCGTTACAGACTGAATGTGCTGTGCTATGGTTCGTGACGTGACTGAGCGATCCGTCACTGCCATGCGCTCAATGTTCCTGTAATCACGTGAAGTGGTGCACTTAGGTGGATGCGCTCGAACACGTCGGTCCGTCGTACCCTCCTGCATCCAACGATCACTTATCGGCATTACAGTTGTTTAGTTTCGTCCAACACGACTACCGATTTCAATAAAAGATAATCCACACTCTCGGTAGGCCACTATCCTTTCTCTGTCGAACTCGGATACTTGATCAAACGATGATCGCTGTTTACTACGAGGCATAATTGATCGTTTTTAAAAAAAAACACAAGAAAAACATAATTGCCGAACTTGAAATCGTCGAAATCTCCAAGCCTTAAATAGCGCTTTGAAGTGGCACCACAGGCGCGCGTGATGTGTGTCTGCGCTGAAATTCTAATCATTTGCATATCTCACCTCCACTGATGCATGTTGTAAATTTCATGTTATTCGCATGCTTCCTTCAGGTTGTTGCATTTACGGTGGCCAGCAGTGTATATCTTCTTCTTTCCGCATGTCTTTTTAGCGTAATTGGAAGCATACTCGATGCGTAATCGGAAGCTCCGAAGTTCTCACCATCGATATGACTTAATGACTGTGCGGGAGAAAAGGCCTGGCATCGCTAGTACCTTTAAGCAACTGTTCTGGTTCAACAAGTACGGTAATTCTCATAGTTGGGGAGTTGCCCTTCTTCTTATTAGGTAATTAATTTTTGAAATTCCTTGAAGCAGTTGCTAGGTAACTATTACATATCATATATTTTTGTAATTATTAAAATTCATTTCACGTTATATTGGTACTAAATAATTAATTTAGTTAAAATTTGTATTCGTTTTTTAATAATTAATTATTATTAGACTATAGTGTCTTCCTCTTTCGGGAAGCATGCTCTAAGTCGAAAGTAAGCGAAGAACTAAGCGAATTATCGCTGTACCTTGTTAATAAAACAGAAACTTGAGAAAGGTGTAAACGACTCTTTTATTAAGAATTTAAATAGTTAAACAGAAGACATTTCTTGTGCTTACAAAACCAGCCAACACTTATGGCGTAACTCAAAAAGTAAGGAATTTAAATTAAACTAAATTAAAACTTAAATCAGCCCAAAGACTATACAAAAATGATTAACGCGCAAGTTGGCTTAAGCCTATTACGGCGTGAAAAACACTATTGCCAAGAACACAGCAATACTGCTATCGTAGAATTTCAAATAGTAACAAGAGACGGAACACGTTCTGTCTAAACAATCTAAAACCTCCCTTTAAATAATATCTCTTTCTACCTTATTTAAATATACGGGAACTAATATTAGCAATTTGGCAGGAAAACGAAAAAAGAGATATTATAGACGTTATAGAAGATAACATAACTGGTTATATTAAATGAATAAATACCTTACAAGAGAAGACTGTGAACTAAAAACAAATGTTGGCACTCTCATTAATAAGATGGATGAGCCTTGCTGTTCCTAACTCAGCTGTTTTGTGTTTCGATACATAGCAGACACACACCAGACTTAACTCTCAGATAGACACATACATCAAGTCAGTTTCGGTACTTTGTTTTTGTTCGGGTTAGTCATGAAAACCTTTTCTCACGATACATAGAAGCAAAACTGAATTATAATTTTTAAAGGACTAATGCACATTTTTGCAGAAACTACTCATACCTTCTGTCTGGAATTTCTTTTAGTCCGCTGTTGTTACAATGTTCAAATAACTGTTCTCATTGATTCAAAGACAGTTTGTTGTTTACAATGTCGCCCTGGAAAAGATCGAAAACCTATGAAAATTCGTTACATTTACCACGTGGTAATATGTTTTAGATTCTAGTCTCAGAGTTTTGAGATGCTAACAAATGCCATCGCTTAATTCTTTTTTCGATAACTATAATATTTTCTACTAAAAAAAGATTTTAAATTTGGAAATGTGGAAAAATTTCTTTGTTTTACATAGCTAACCCACAACCCAGGTTTCCCCTCAGACCTATTTATTTTACTATGGCCTTTGAGAACAGTCGTAGAATTGCTTTGTAGATACAGATTTATTTGGTTTAGTTTTGAGAATACATCTCAAATATAAGCCAAGTCCACTCTAAAAAAAATCGAAGAGTTTTTATATATCTTGTTCAACTGTGCCGACTGACGAAATTTAACTTGCGTTTTTCATGGTTCGAAAGCGCAACTAAGGACGCATATTAGATTTATAAATGACATTGTTCTAGCATAATTATTCTGACATAAAATGGAACTTTTCCTGAAGTGATGTACCTTTTTTTCTCCCATATTTCGATTCTACGACTCAAATTATGCCAGAGTGCCGAGTTTCATAAAAGCCGCATGAGTACTTTTTAAAAATTAGCTCTCAAACGTTTAGCTCCTCGATGTTAATTGAATTTGGTATATATTTATTAATATCTCTTTTCTTATTAAACTTACTCGATTCCTTCTTTCACAATTCGAAATTTAGGGTCAATCCAAATAAAATTCGCAGATATTTCCGGATTTATTTTTAAAATTTGTATTTTTTAATAATTGTTATAAATTTTCCGAAAACTTTGCTTAGTTATACCTGTAAAATTTGTACCACCACTTTAAAGTATATGTTGAATTAATCACTGCTTAGTTATATTTACAAAGAACTGAACTAAGATAACTGAACTAAGAACTGAACTAAGAGAAGGATAATTAGGTTATTGGTACTATTAAATCAACACTTTTTTTATATTAATGCTTAATTTTTTCTGTGATGCTTTCTTGCTCAATGCTGCAAATGCAGAAAAGTTACCATTTTCAGCAATTTGGAAAATAATATCATAGACAGAATAATCTACGATGTTTAAAATCCCGTTTTTCAAAACATTTCCCAGGAAATTAATTTCTATACCTTACCATTTGCACATCGGCCCACCAACGGCCGAGCGGTAAAGTTGCTAAATATTGGTTGTTCGGTCCGAGATTCGAATTCCGTGGCTGTATGGGCGTTCTCGTGGTTTTCCCCATGTGTAACGCGTATTCGAGTCAGTTCCCTTAAAAAGTCCTCCAGAAAGGCATCTCTTCCCTTAGGCAGATAGTCTTCAACGCTTTGTCGTAATCACATAAACCAAGCCAAACAATCGGCACATTTTTTTCAAAGTCAGCAATTTTACTTCGTCTCTAAGCGGCCGAAACGTAAAATTGCTAAACAATAGCAATTCAGCCCGCATTCAAATCCCGATGATCAGGGTGCCTACACGTGAGTTACAGATTCGGGCTGCTTGAGCTTTCTTTTTCCTATGAAGGCTTTCCTTTTCTTAGGTGAGGTAGCCCTCGCATGCTTTGTAAATGATCCAACGTATCTCTATAAGCGTCACGTTGTGCTAACATCGGCTCTGCGTAACACTGTCGAATTCCATCTTTGAACAGTTTTTTACTGAAATGTAGAATAATAGTAACAGCTATTTTACCGACAAAATCCTTTGATTTTGCCAAATAATACTAGTTAATATTTTTTCATCACTAATTTTAAAGATAAATGGGTTACTCTAAAAGCGAAAACGTATTGTCATTTTGATTGGCTAGTATCTGTTTACATAAACTTTGCCTTGCGACACCATTACAGATGCGTCTGAACTTTGGATTGATTATTTAACTATTTAACTTATGGCAAGAAAAGAGGAGTATTTACATAAAGGAAGAGATGGCTTTATGAAACACTTTTTAAGGAAAACTGGCTCCGTAATATCTTTAGCCGTATGCTTTAACGTATATGCTTTCCGTACTTTAAGCGTTATGAGGTATTTCTCCCTCCTTCTTCGCATGCCTTCGTGGTGTAATGGTCAGCACGCTGGACGCGTATTCCAGAGGTCCACGGTTCGAGTCCCGGGGAAGGCGTTGCTTATTTTTCACACCTCCTGCTTAACTAACCTAGTGACTCTACATCGTATGTAATAATAATTGAGGTAAACCTCGAAAATTCTCATACAACTAGCCCGTTCATCGAGATTTGAATACGAGTCAAATTGCCAGTTTTCAGCAATTTAACCGTTCAACCATAGATGGACATTCCATTTGAAAAGTAACCTGTTAATAAGAAACAGTTATTATACACTCATGTCCATAAATTAAGGATAATTCGGAATCACGCGGAAATCGAACTCTAAAATAAATATATCACATGTAAAATCACTACACACATCTTCAAGAATCATATTCAAATTTCAGGAAGTAACCAGATGACACCGATGGTACGTCACAATGACGAGAGTGTAAGAGAGTGATATATAAGGAATACAGGCAAAGAAGTAAAATTGTTCGCAGGTGCTTTATAAGCATTTCAGTGCAATAACCGAATAGTTATGACACAAAGGACGCATTTGGATCGTTTTTTACGTGGTAGAATTATCGGCCGTCTGGAATGTGGGCGTACCGAACTGGAAGTATCAGACGAACTTAGAATTGCCCAGAGTGTCATCTCCAGGCTTTTGCAAGGATTCCAAGATGATGGTAATGTAAGTAGACGTTACAGCACAGGTCGTCCCAGAGTTACAACGCCGACTGACGACCGGTATTTGGCAGTTACTGCCAAAAGAAACAGGCGGAGCACAGCCTCAGTCCTGTCTCGTCAGCTCTCTTCAGCCACTGATACGACAATTTCAAGGCAGACCGAGTGCAGACGCTTAGGGCAGATTGGTCTACATGCTCGTAGATCTGTCAGATGCGTTCCACTTACTGCAACACACTGTCGCCTGCGGTTAGCCTTAAGTAGAGAGCATGCATTGTGGACACCGCAACAGTGGGCTTGTGTGATGTTTTCCGACGAGTCCAGGTTTAGCTTGCAGTCTGATTCTCGCCGGGCTTTCATATGGAGAACTCCAGGTACCCGTTACCACCAAGATAACATCATTGAACGACACCGTTACGGTGGTGCAGGAGTGCTCGTTTGGGGTGGAATTATTCTGGGTTCCAGAACTGACCTGCATGTTCAAATTGGAACCATGAGAAGCCAAATCTATCGGGACGTCATTCTGGAACAACATGTACCTTTGTTTCGGGGCACCATGGGCGCACAATTTGTGTTTATGGATGACAACGCCCGTCCTCACCGTGCAAACATCGTAAGCGAATGCCTTCAATCGGAGGATATCACCCGTATGGACTGGCCAGTATTCTCATCGGACTTGAATCTATTAGAACACGTGTGGGACATGCTTGGCCGACGAGTTACAGCCCGTCAACAGCCTCCTACATGTCTATCGGAACTTCGGAGAGCGTTGCTTTTTGAGTGGTGTAATATCCCCCAAGATCAGATCGATAATTTGATACTCAGCATGCCTAGGCGTTGTAGGTACTGTATTGCATCGTCTGGGAAACATGCAATGTATTAACAATCATACCAACCATGTTATATTGTTTTTTTGTAAATACGTTTTTTTTTTTTTTTTTGTAATTTGCTCCAGGGAGAAAAAATCGCTAATTTTTTTAATAATATCAAACATATAGCATCTTTCTTTTGCTCTTTACCTTTTGTTTAATAAATAAGCTTTACAAATAAGTCAAATTTGTTTTCCTTCTAACTCTTCCTTTGCCTGATTTTACATTATCCTTAATTTATGGACATGAGTGTAAAATACATATGGAGAGAGAGATTCCTTTTCCTTTTATGCCTTCATAAAATCGCTGAAACTTTAAGTGTAGGGTATTTAGAGGAAATGTGTCAAAAATAAAAAAGCTCTCTCTTTTTTATAATGTCATTTAACTTCTACTAATAGGTCTTACGCA